>CAAKHD010011800.1:0-11464 GCA_901007705.1 Fistularia tabacaria
TGTGTGTGTGTGGGTGTGTGGAGGAGGGGCAGGGAGGAAGATATACACATGTTTTTTTTTTTTTTAATCTTGACTTAATTACTAGCAATACAAAGAACGATCAGATTCATTGTCCGGTTGTGTGTGTGTGTGTGTGTGTGTGTGTGTGTGTGTGTGTGTGTGTGTGTGTCTCAGGTGTATTGTGTTCCTATCGGGGGCATGCTGGTCCGTCAGCCTGTGGCGGTGGGCGGCAGCGGCAGCACCTACATCTACGGCTTCATGGACTCAAACTACAAACCAGGACTGAATAGAGAGCAGTGTCTGGAGCTCACTGCTGCAGGTATACACACACACACACACACACACACACACAAGCACACACACTCTTTCTCTCAGTCTCAATCTGGTGTGTGTTTGTGTGTCCGCCCAGCTCTCTCTCTGGCCATGGAGAGGGATGGCTCCAGCGGCGGCGTGGTCCGCTTGGCCTCCATCTCCGAGGACGGCGTGGAGAGACGAGTCATTCTGGGGAACCAGCTGCCCAAGTTCTCCACACATTAAACATACATACACACACACACACACACACACACACACACACACACTCACGATGTTAACAAACATGTTTACTTGTTATTAAAAGCCTCGATTAGTTGTTGTCTCCTGCTGTTCCCGTGTGTGTATGTATGTGTGTCTTTTGGGGTGGAGTTGATGTGCAGTGGTTCAGTGATGGAGGACTGGTGACAGGGTTTGATACCACCAATCGCAGGGCAGACAGGCGGGTCATGTGACCCCCGGTCAGTGGGCAACGGAGTCCCCAAAGCCGCTTCATGTCTACGAGTACTTGCACTGAATTGGCGGCAAACCACAGAGGGTGTCACAAGTCGCCTCCAAGCTCAAGTTGTCATGATGATCAGAGGCAGCTGCCGCATGGGATGCACCAAGTCCATGTGACTGGAAAGTGATATCACTCATTTTGACCTCACGGTGGACCTACGAGTTTCAGCTTGTGGACGACATTTCCTGCTTCCTGGACAGAGAGAACCTCCATCCCCCCTCCCAGCTGTGGGTCGCCCTGCAGTTCCTCATCTGGCCAGCAGGGGGAGGCAGAGCGCCGACCCACCGGTTTGTCTTCATTTCAATGTCTGAAACCCAGAGCCTCCTCTCTTCCTCTCATCCCTCTCTCCTCTCCTCCTTTCTGTCTCCTCCCTCTCATCCCTCTCTCCTCCTTCTGTCTCCTCCCTCTCTCCCCCGTTTCCCGCGGCTTTGGTTGTTTGTTCTTCTCACCGGGCTGTGATTGGGAGGCGGAGCTTTCACCTGCCTGTCAAACCAGTATCTGTGTGTGTGTGTGTGTGTGTGTGTGTCGTTAACGCGCTCTTTGAAAGGAATCAAACGGGACCGGAAGTTCCACTCCGAGACAATGAAAGGCTTGTGGTGGAAATGTCCGCTTCCGGTCCCTCCGCTGTCGGAAACAAACCAATGGATCAATAAAAGCAGGAGGCATTGACTTCTGGCTCGGAGCCTGATTGATTGATTAAGTGATTGATTGACCTTTTCCTGCTGCTTCCCAGAGAAGCTGCTCGTATGTCCCGGAGGTACCTGCACCCCCCCAGAGGACGCTCCTGTTCACACCTTCACAACAATAGGGTTTCATGTGACCCCCCCCCCGGGTGCGAAAGCCTATCCTCACACCTGACGCCTTTGTTTGCCCCGTCTCACCTTCAGCACACACACACACTGCAATACACACACAGCACACACCACGACTACTACTACTACTATTACTACTACTACTACCACCACTTCTACTGTGACTGCTCCAACTACTACTACTAACACGTCTCCGACTACAGCTACAGCAACTGTGCAACTACTACCACGTCAATCACTTTGACTGTGACTTCTACAACTACTACGACTGCTACTACCACAACTACCACTTCTACTGTGACTGCTACTAGTACTACCAATTCTACTGCAACTACTACTACCACCACCTCCACTACAGCGACTGTTACTACTATTGCTACTTATACCACTACAACTGACACTACTACGATCAGCAAATAGTTCTTCAGGTGTTGAAAGTATTCATGTTTTAAATGAAAACAAACAGATTCACAATCACAACGAGGAACTTTTATAACTGCCATTACAACTGCTACGTCTACTTCCACCACTACTACTTTTACTATAACCACGACAACTTCTACTTCTACCACTACTACTTCTACTATGACCACTACAACTTCTACCACTACTACTTCAACTTCTACCACCACTACTTCTACTATTACCACTACTACTTCGACCACTGCTACTTCTGCTATTACCACCACTACTTCTACGATTACCATGACTACTTCTACTTCTAATATTACCACTACTACTTCTACTTCTACTACTTCTACTTCTATTACGACTACTACTTCTACTTCTATTACCACTACTACTTCTACTTCTATTACCACTACTACTTCTACTTCTACCACCACTACTTCTACGATTACCACTACTACTTCTACTTCTATTACCACTACTACTTCTACTTCTACCACCACTACTTCTACGATTACCACTACTACTTCTACCACCACCAGTACTTCTACTATTACCACGACTACTTCTACTTCTACTATTACCACTACTCCTTCTACTTCTACCACCGCTACTTCTACTATTACCACTACTACCTCTACTTCTACCACCACCAGTACTTCTGCTATTACCACGACTACTTCTACTTCTACCACGACTACTTCTACTATTACCACTACTACTTCTACAGCGACCACAACTACCACAACTGCTACTCTTACCACCACTACCATGAGTACCACTAACAATAATACAATTACCAGCACCACCACCACTACTACTACAACTACTATTACTTCCACAAACACTCCTACTACTACAACACCCAATATGGGGATCAATAAAGTATCATCCCATCCTAACCTATAGTACGAATACTGATACCACCACCACTACTACTGCTACTACAACCACCACTAAAGTTGCCGCAAGTGTTACCACTAATACTGCGAGAACAATCAGAAAATGTGTCTCCAAATGTTGCAAGTATGTGTGATTTCTGCCATCAATGGAAATCAAAGTTGCCACTTGTACGACTGCTATGACTGCCATGAAGCTGTTACTGCAAGCACAATCAGGAAATACTCCGCTCCAAGTAATACATCGAGCCAAACCCAGATTCATAAAGTTACCACTTCTACAACTGCGACGACCACAACAACAACTCCTCCTCACACAGGCGTGGCGGGGAGGAGCGGCTCCTCCATGACTGTAGTTTTCCGCTGATGGAGAAGTTCCTTCACCTCTGACCGGCAGGCTAAGCCCCGCCCCCCAGGCGTGGATGGACGGCGGACTCCGGCCTATGGCGGGGGTGTGTGGGCGTGGCCTGTATCTGGGGGCGGGGCCAGAAAAGTTGTGTGCTTTTGTTCAACTTTCCCGAGCGCACGGGACGCGCGAGCCTCCGGGATCCACCGCGCTGCGCGTGCACGCTCACCCGTGCCTGCCTGCGTGCGTGCGTGCGTGTGTGAGAGTGAGCCTCCTTGCTCGTGCTCGTGCTCGTGCTCGGCGGTTCGGACCTCCGGCCGCCTCGCCGATCCTTCTCCGCGCGCCCGGCCGACGCTCGACGCTCCTCTCCCGGCCTCGGAGGCCGCCGCGCCCCGCTCCCCGGGCCGGAGCTCGCCCCGGTGCTCGACCCGGAGCCCGACCCGGCGCTGGCGGGATGAGGCGGGCGCGCTGGGGCGCGGAGCACTGATCTCCAGATACAGCTTCCACCTGAAGGCCTCCTCTCTTCCTCTGGACCTCCAATGAGGCGCGCGCGGCGGGCCGGGGGCGAGCCCAGCTGACGTCACCGATCGCGGATCGATAAGTGCGATCCAGGCGGGACGATGGCGGGCGGCGGGCCGCTGCTGCTGCTGCTCCTCCCGCTGCTGCGGAGCTGCTGCCGGGCGGACGAAGGTGAGTGATCGATCGTCTGACCTGCCCCGATCACCTCATCGATCTATCGATACTTTAAACGTGTCCACGCGACAAGAACAACCTGAAGCGCCCGGAATCCACCTAATCGATCGGCCGGTCGGAGGTCGGACCTCCAGAGCTCCTCTAGGAGTCCAACGTTAGAACGTCTGTCTGAAGGTGAAGGGTCACCTGGGCCGACCGGAAGTGACCTCACCTCTGACACATAGACCCTGTCAATCATCTGCGGAGCTCTGACAGCCTCTCAGGTCCTGTGTGTGTGTGTGTGTGTGTGTGTGTGTGTGTGTGTGTGTGGGTGTGTGTGGGTGTGTGTGGGTGTGGGTGTGCGCGCGCGTGCAGGACAGGGTTCTTCTGGGTTTCTTGCAGGAACAGTACCTGCTGCTTCTTCAGTACCTGGTACTCAGTACTTCTTTAGGAGCAGGGTCTGAGTACTTCTTAGGTACCTGGTACTTCGTTGGCACCCGGTATCCATCTCTCTGAGTACATGGTACTTCATTCGTACCTGATACCTTGCACTTCTTTAGTACCTGGTTCCTCCTACATTTTTGGATCCGGTACTTCCTTAGTACCTCGTACCTTATACTTCATTAGTACGTAGTACCTTATATTCATTCGTACCTGGTACCCTGTATTTCTTTCCTATCTGATACCTGGTACTTCTTTGGCACCTTATACCAAGTGCTCTTTGAGTACCTAGTATTTCTTGAGAACCCAGTACTTCTTGAGTACCCGCTCTGGTGAGGCTCCAAGCCCAGCTCACACTATAAAGTGACATCATCAGAGTGCTGTCCTCTGATTGGCCACTGAGCACACGACCATCAAACGCGCCATCTTTGAAAGTAGCTGCCGGAGCGCTACATATTAGCACGGCCGCTGCTGCGATTCTCCACCTGTAGCCTTCTTGAGATCTTCTCAGGATCTTCTCTGGATGTCCACCGATCACAGTCTGATCAATAACCTGTCCACAACCACCGCGCAGCCAGTGGTCTGATCGATCACATGTCAATGCCTTATCAATAATAACTGATCAGACAAACTTCGGTCGTTAAAACTTCGAATGACCACAACTCAAATACGCCCTGCTGGGCGTGTCTGGAGCTTCTCCACCACATGGGTCCAGCTGGAGGTCCATCAGGTCTTAGAAGCTCCTCAATGTGGACGGGCAGGCGTGGTTTCCTCCGCCACACCAAACACACCAACAGTGGAGGAGGTGGAGGTCCACCTCCCAGGGCTTCTGGGAGAAGTTCAGTCCAGAAGGTTCCTCTTTGCTCGCATTATGGTTAGCATCTAGATGGTTCTTCTTTGCTAGCGTCATGGTTAGCATCTAGCAGGGTCTTCTTTGCTAGCGTCATGGTTAGCATCTAGCAGGGTTCTTCTTTGCTAGCGGCACAGTTAGCCGCTGCATCTATCAAGTTCCTCTTTGCTAGCGACATGGTTACCACCTAGCAGGTTCTTCTTTGCTAGCGGCACCCACTAGCAGATGAGCTGTGGCTTCCAGGCTGCAGGAGAAAGGACTGCGGTCTGGACACCTACTTCCTGTTGGAGAGGAAGTTCTGCCACGCCCTGCAGGTAGAACTCCCTCAACGTCTGGGGTCCTTCAGCAAGATCAGCTGAAGAGGGGTCGTCCTCAAACATCTGAACACTGGGAGGGCGTGGCTGCTGAGCCTTGGGGTGGTGTGTGTGTGTGTGGATGTGTGTGGTTGTGTGTGTGTGACAGTGGACCTGTGAAGGTTGTGGGTTTCTGGTTTTGGTAACAACATTCTCTATTATCTTGTGCCTGGGTTAAACTCCGCCCCAATGTCTAAGCCCCGCCCACCTGGAAAGGAATCTGAACAGGCCCAGAACTGCACACATGCAGGATGCCGCTTCATTTTTCTCTCTCTCTCTCTCACACACACACACACACACGCACACATAACAAACACACACACTGACAGAAGGCCACAATAGGGACAGAGGGATCACCATGGAAACGCTCGTGGGATGTTTAGACAAGACACTTGACTGAGGAGTCTGTCTGTCTATGCGTGTGTGCGTGTGTGTGTGTGTGTGTGTGTGTGCGCGCGCGCCCATCAGTGTTTGTCGATATGCATCTGTTTGTGTGTGTCTGTGTGTGCGTGAGACAGCTGACCGTGGACCTGGATACTGTCCTCCCTCTTGTCCCCCTGACGTGGTTCCAGCAGGTTCTATTGGATCAGAACCAGAGGGATCAAAGATCTTGGTCCTGAGGTTCTGATCAATAACCCGCTGATCGGGGATCAATAATGAGACCGAGCTGTGCGATGACTCCATTCATCAAATCCTTCAGATTCAACAAATAACGTGGCTTCTCCAGACAAGAAGCTTATTGTGAAATGTGAAACCTGTCAGGCCTCTCTCACACACACACACACACACACACACACACACACACACACACACACACACACACACACACACACACCCTGTGTGTGCGGCTTCACCTCATCAACTCTCTAACTGGATTAATAACCCAAAGTGTGAAAAAATGGCCCTGATAAATACGCGCACACACACACACACACACACACACACACACACACTGCTACATTCCAACGCTGATTTCCTCTGACTGACAAGGGGATAAAACTGTGTGTGTAAGATGTGTGTGTGTGTGTGTGTGTGTGTGTGTGTGTGTGTGTGTAAGATTGTGTGTGTGTGTAATTACAGTGCAGAAGAAAGGAAGCTATTTCATCGTTCCACTTGGAAGCAGCTAAGGAATGAAGCTGTGTGTCTGTGTGTGTATGTGTGTATGAGTGTGTGCATGCGTGTGTGTGTGTGTGCCTGTGTCTGCATGTATGTCTGTGTGAGTGTGTGTGTGTGTGTGTATCACATGATCCGCTCCAATGAAAGATGTTGATCCTCATCTTTATCAGGACAAACAACAAAACTGTCCCTCAGGCAGGACAGTCATGGCTGCTGGTTACCATGGTAACCCCGGGTTGGACACTGGTTTCCATGGTTCCTGTAGTAACATCTCAGACCCTCAAATATTTAATCTATTCTGGAGAGTTCCTGTCATTACGATTAATAATTTATTCTGTGTGTGTGTGTGTGTGTGTGTGTGTGTGTGTGTGTGTGTGTGTGTGTGTGTCACCAGAGGTCTTGATGAACTCCAAGCTGGAGACTTCTGACCTCCGCTGGACCTCCTACCCCGCTGACGACCCACAGGTCCACACACACTCTCTCTCTCACACACACACACACACACACACACACACCCCTGATGTTCTGTGGTGTTTGCTCCGCCCCCCAGTGGGAGGAGGTGAGCGGATTGGACGAAGACTCCAACATCGTGCGGACCTACGAGATCTGCACCACCGACTCCCTCACCTCCTATTGGCTGCGGACGCGCTGGATCCCTCGCCGAGCGGCGAGCACCATCTACGTGGAGATCAGGTGGGCGGAGCCTCCGTTCGGGCGCCGTCCGTGCGTGCGAGGGATCTGACCTCTGACCCCCGACCCCCAGGTTCACCATGATGGAGTGCTCGTCCATGAACAAGCGCCACTGCAAGGAGACCTTCAACCTTTACTACTTCTCGTCCGACGCCGACGAGGCCACGCCCACCCACCCGGCCTGGATGGAGAACCCTTACACCAAGGTGGCCACGCTCGCCGCCGACCACCTGCTGCTCCCGCGCGGCGGCAAGCGGCGTTCCAACGTCAAGCTGCTGCGCCTGGAGGCACCGCGGGGGGCGGGGCTCTACCTGGCGCTGCAGAGCCAGGGCACCTGCATGGCGCTGCTCTCCCTGCGGGTCTTCTACAGGAAGTGCCCTCCCGTTCGCCGCTCCTTCGCCGCCTTCCCCGAAACCGTCCCCCACTCGCTGGTGGAGCAGGTAGACGCTCGCCGGCCCGTTTTCAAGCGCCGTTTCCGCGGCGGCGGCTCGAATGGGGCTCTTTCTGTGAACGTGCTTCCAGGCGCAGGGCGTGTGCGTGGAGAACGCCGTCACGCCGCCGGGGGAGAACTCGCGTCCTCCCAGCATGCTGTGCGGCGAGGACGGCCAGTGGGTGGAGCGGCCCTCGTCCAGCTGCGCCTGTCGCCCCGGATACGAGGCCGGCGACGGAGACGTGCGCTGCCGAGGTGAGCCGCCGAAACAACGGCGCGGATCTTCGGCGTTTCCGACCCGAAGGTCGGGTCGCTCGCCGTCCCCCCGCAGGAAGGCGACTGTGGGGCGAGGTCGCGTCCGTGAAAGCCCCTGGGGTCGCGGGTCAGGTGACGTGGAGACGGGCGGCGGCGGCCGTCGGCCGTCGGCGGGGATGAAAGCGCAGCGGGGTCGTCCCGGTTTCCTGTTATTCTCTGCGTGGTCAGAGGTCGGCTGACGGCGGCCAGGAAGCGCCGTGGCGTCGGGGGCGTGCTGCCTCTGACACGCAGTGAGGGGGGGGCACTTGAATGAAGAGGTCAGGGGTTAATTTCTGTGTGAGTGTGTGTGCGTTTAATTGCGTGCGTGTGTGTGGTGGCGGCAGCGATGACATCATGGCAGCAGTCTCCACATCCTGCAGGAGCCAAGGTTACTTCCTGTCTCTTATTGTCTGCAAGGCTGCTGTCCTCGCTCGCCATCACATCAAGCATTCCTGCGCTAGCCTGCCGCCATCACCCCCTGTCTATACACACACACACACACACACACAGACACACACACACACACGCACACACACACACACACGGATCCTTTTGTCCGGAGAAAAATTTTGCGTCTGATTTGTTTTTCTTTTATTTCTTTGTCTCCATTTTTTTGAGAATTTGAACGAAAAAAAAAATGACCACGAACAAGATATTAAAAAACCAAGCCTGTATTTCGTGTATCCAACTTTCCCGCAGAGCCGCTCTGAATGTGCTTTGACTGGACCAATCAGCACGAGTGCACCACATGCTAATGCTAATGCTAACTCTCCACCGCAGCCTGTCCGTCGGGGCAGTTCAAGGCGGGGGCGGGGCCGAAGGGGTGCGGCCTCTGTCCGGCCAACAGCAACACGCACGTCCCGGGCTCCGCCTACTGCCTCTGTTACCCTGGTTACCATCGGTCTGACTCCGACCCGCCGCATGCCGCCTGCACACGTAAGAAACACACGCACACACGCAGCAGCACATTGTAATGTCCACCTTAAACCCTGTTGCCTGGGGCAACGCTAATGAGAGCTAATTAGGCGGCTCATTACCTGCGTGTAGGCTCAGGTTTCAGGTGTGTGTGCCCTCTGACCCCCAGGCCCCCCCACGGCCCCCCGCTCCCTGGTGGGGCAGATCAACGACACCTCGGTGACGCTGGAGTGGAGCGAACCGCTGGACCGCGGCGGCCGTGGCGACCTGCGCTACCAGGTGCTCTGCTGGGTGTGCGGGACCGCCCAGGTACGACCCTCCCCGCCGCCCCGCCCCCTCCGCCCGCCCGAGCCGCCGATCGCCCCTGACTCCTCCCCCTCCCCAGAGCCCCGCCCCTTCCTGCTCGCCGTGCGACGACAGCGTGCTGTACCGGCCGACGCAGCGCGGCCTGACGCAGCGGCGGGTGGCGGTCTGGGGGCTCCGCCCCCACACCCGCTACTCCTTCGCCGTCCAATCCCTGAACGGCGTGTCGGACCTCAGCCAGTCGGAGCCCGCCTCCGAGCGCGTCAACGTCACCACCAGCAGAGACGGTACCGTGACCGCCGTCGCAACGCGTCTACCTTCCCTCCGTCGCGATATTGATTCTGGATGGCGGCGTGCAGTTCCCCTGCCCGTGTCCGGCCTGCGGAGGGCGGCGGCCTCAGAGTCCAGTCTGACCCTGGAGTGGAACGTTCCGGACCTCCACAGCCAGCAGATCCTGGACTACCAGCTGCGCTACAGCCCGAAGGTACGCGCGCACACACACACGCACGCACACACAGGCATGGGCGTGCTGGGCGGGCCGTGACGTGCGCGGCGCTGTCTCCGTGTCAGGACGGCGAGGAGGCGGGCCAGTGGCAGTACGTGTCCAGCGGGTCGTCCTCGGTGGTGCTGTCCGGGCTGCAGCGGGCGCGGCTGTACCTGGCGCAGGTGCGCGCTCGCTCCCAGGCCGGCTACGGCTCCTTCGGCGCCGCCGGCACCTTCAGCACGCTGCCCGACGGTACGAGGCCTTCCCGCCGCCGCCGTACAAGACCCCGAAACCCGAGGGGTTGCCCCGGCGATAACGCCCCCGACGCCTGTCCTCCTGTTTTGAAGGTCACTCCCAGTTGCTGCTGACGGCCGTCCTGGTTTCCGTGGCGATCCTGCTGCTCATCGCCGCCACGGCCATCAGCGTGGTCTGTTACCGGTACGAGGACAGGAAGTCCACGCCCCGCTTCCCTCACAAGAACAATGAGACACCGACCTCTGGGTCACACACACACACACACACACACACACACACACACACACACACACTCACACACACAGGCAGAGAGACACAAATAGAGAGACCGTGTGTGTGTGTGTGTGTGTGTGTGTGTGTGGACTCTATCGGGATGAAGAAACCTGACACCCGCAGATAAAAACATTCCTGGGAAGAAAAGACGAAACACTAAACTGCCTGCCTGTTGTGTGTGTGTGTGTGTGTCTGCCTGTCTGTATCCCTGTGTGTGTGTATGTGCGTTTATGTGTGTGTATGTGCGTGTGTGTGTCTGTCCGCGTCCCTGTGTGTGTGTGTATGTGTGTGTGTGTGTGTGTGTGTGCGTTTATGTGTGTGTATGTGCGTGTGTCTGTCTGTCTGTGTCCCTGTGTGTGTGTGTGTGTGTGTGTGTGTGTGTGTGTGTGTGTGTCAGCAGGAGGAGGGCGGGGTCAGACGTGATTGACAAGTCGTGTCACTTCCCCCTGGGACAGAGTGAGTCTGCTTCCATCTTGCTCTCTAAGAGTGGCGGTCGCCGTGATGATGACCAAGTTGTCTTGTTGCCATAGCGATGAAGGTGTACATTGACCCGTTCACCTACGAGGATCCCAACGAGGCGGTGCGGGAGTTCGCCAAGGAGATCGACGCCTCCTTCGTCAAAATCGAGGAGGTGATCGGAGCAGGTGCGTCTGAGGGGCAGGGAACGCTTGAAGGAACCTCAAGGTGAGAGATGTTCAGGGGGCGTTTTAGGTGGAATTCTCCAGAAGGATGGAGTCAAATGGCAGGAGAAGAGCAGGATCTCTGATGGTCTGAGCTTTGGAACATGAGAGGGACCTTTGCAGTGAAACAGAAGCTCTTCAGAACCCCAGAGAAGGACCTTTGAGGAACCCATGTTGAGAGAACTTCAATCAGAGAGGCTCAGGGTCAGAGGAGGTTTCATCCTGAAGGGTTGGAACGGAGAACGTGTCCTCCTCCGAAGCCTCAGACCTTCAGAGGGGATGATCCCGCTCACTCGGTTCTTTGGCGTGTTGGACTTCCTAAAGAAGCCTTGAGAGAAGTTTGAAGAGCTGGTTCTGGAGGACGGCTCTGGTGCAGGGAGGAGAAGACTTCACTTTACAAAGTCTAGAAGAGAGAGAACTTTGACCCCA
>CAAKHD010011802.1:0-28550 GCA_901007705.1 Fistularia tabacaria
GGGGCGAGGGGGGGGGGGGGGCGGGGGGGCCGGCGGGGGGGTGGGGGGGGGGGGGGGGGGGGGGGGGGGGGGGGGGGGGGGGGGGGGGGGGGGGGGGGGGGGGGGGGGGGGGGGGGGGTGCGGAGAGGAGGCTCCGAGGCCTCGGGGCGCGATCATAACTAAAACGCCGCGCTATTGTTGGAGTGGCGGCGGAGAGCACCATCTGGGATGTTTAATGAGCCTTCGCCGCGGTGTTAAAAAGAGCCCCGAGTTAATTTCCTGAGACAATATGCTTATAAAAAAGCTTGGGCAGGTTGTAAACCCCAAAGCGGTGGACAGTGATGGAGCACAAAGTTAAACTCGCGGCGTGAACGCGGCCATCCGTCAAAAGTCACCCACGCTTTTTGGATTTTGGGTCTCAATGTGGCGGAAACGAGCGGCGCTTCGGGACAGAGAAGTTCTCAGCAGGGTCCGGCTTTCAGTTGCCCTCAAGGAAGTAGCCTCCTCCAGGGGAACGGCTCTGCGCGCCTGCCGGTGGTAGACTCCACGCTCGCAAACAAACCACAGAAGAAGAAGAAGATGAAGATGAAGACGACGCGGACAGCGTGGAGGTCGAAATGTAGGTCCAGGAAGTAGCGTCCCTCAGGGGAACCTTTCGGTTTTCCGTTCCATTCATAACACCTTCAGCTCCAGACTCCAAAACAAACCACCCAGGACGAAGAAGAGGTGGACAGCATGGAGGTGGAAGCTGCCACAGCGTTCATGGAAGGACAACCATTGACTATCAGATGGTTGAAGTGTTCTTATCCTCTCCCTGTTCGCCGTTAGCGAACTCCATCATGTAGATGTTCCTCTGCGAACCCCTCTGAGGCGTAGCAGGCCAGAAGACTTCTTTGACGCTCTATCTCGCACTGCTCCTGTCAATTTTGGAAACATCTGACTGAGGATAGTTTTCAAAAACTGCGCTCCACAGTCTGCAGGAAGTATCTGGCAGCAGCTTGTGATTTCCACAAATCACCAAGCTCTTATGAGTTCTTAAGGAACCCTGAAAACACACTGCCTCAGAGGAGGAGCTCCTCGGAGATCCGAGTTCTAGGAAATGAGCTCCACCATCCAAGGTTCCTCTGCTCTCCGAGTGCACCAAGAAACAGCCTTGTTCCTGAGAAGGATCTGGGAACGGCGGAAAGGTTCCTCCAGCTGACGAAGCAGAAGCCTGGTTGGTTTGAGGTTCCTCCCTCCCACCTCCCGCCTCCGTCTCTTTAAACCCTTGATGAAACGTTTGTTTTTTATTTATTTTTTTGCGCAACCTACATCTCAAGGTTCCAAAGTGAACATGATCTCACTTCATTCTCAGGGATGCATTCAGTGACACCCCACTCATCAAACCGGGACCGGTTAAATACGCCGCTCTAAACCGAATCCCCGGAGCTCCTCAGAGGCCTCGTCCTCGTCGTTAGTCCAAGTTGGAAAAACGCCTCGGGGCTCTTTGCAGCACCGCCGCCTGGAAACTCCAGTCAGCGCCCGGAGCCGATTTCTCTCTTTTTCATCTCCCGCTTCCTGCTTTTATGCACGAACAAACATCATCACCGTAGGTAGGAGCCGAACAAGTGCCGTTTCTCTGACAAAATAATTAGAAACCCCAGACTTTTAATTTCTAAAAATGGCCCCATAAAGGACTCAACTTGGGTAACAGTGTAACCGTAAACCACTTGAAGTCACGGCTGCTTAACTACCCGGGACATCCTTTCCCAGCTCCGTGCCGGAGGCTCGTGCGGCCGATGTGAGAGTCGATGTGGTGCTAAGCGAGCGCTCCGGGGTCTCGCCGGAGACGGAATGGTAAATACTCGTCGGGCTTGTGAGGCGCGAACCCCCTCGGTCAACGGGCTAAGCCCAGGGAGGCGCAGGGCTTCGGAGTGACGGTATCAGGGTAAGGGTTTAGGAACAAAACTCTGCACCTGTCGCCTCGATGACACGACCGATCACTCAAGAAACCAGTCGCTCGAACTCCCACGCCTCCTTTTCCAGCATCTCGCTTAGTGAGATCTGCCTCCTTAGCCGCGGGCTTGGTAGCTAATGTGAGAGTTAATGTGGTGCAGAGAGCGGATGCTACGGGGTCTTGACAGCGACAGGATCGTAAACACTCGCCGGATTGAACGCGTGGACCCGCCTTTGGCGATGCGGCGGCCGGCCGGGCACCGGCAGCCGGGCCCGGAGCTGAAGGTCGGGGTCGGACCGACGGGATGAGGGCAAAGGCTGTTGTGTATCTCTCTGTAGCCCACAGGCTTCACCTTTCTTCTACTTCATTATTATTCCTTTTAATTTCTCACCAGCTACTGCCGTTTCCCCGGGAACACGGTGTGAAACTTATAAATCTTTTAACTCGGGATTGGCATCGGTTCCAAGATGACGGGTCCGGTCCATTAAAAATTAAACCGAAGGTGAGAAGCGATGTGAACAATAATCCCCGATTTAACTTCGGTTAAAAACGACCCCAAAAAATCATAGAAATCAGAGCGACGTCTTTGCCTCAGAGCAGGAATACTCAGACCGAGAACAACCTCCGGAGCTGTCGGCGAGTCTCCGGTCTCGGAAAAAAAGCATCAACCCATCAGTCAAGTTAAAAAAAGGTCAGCGGCTCCCACGCGACGGCGCGCAGCCCGCGGTGGACGATAGCTCACCGCCGCGCTTGATCAGGGCATCGCCTTCAGCGAGACGTCTGCCCGGAGCTAACCTCGGCGGCGGGAGGAGAGCGGGGTTGTTTTCTCGGGACCAGATGAGAGGTAGGTAAGAATCCAGCCAGACCTTCAACCGACTCGGCGGCTGGAGACCCCGAGACAGACAGCGCGCTCTCTCGCTCTTTCTAGCCGCCGGTCCAGCGGGGTGTTTAACCGCGCCGGTATTTTGACGTGTCCTGAAGGCATCGCGCGTGACACGGCCTGAGGCGGAGGCACGCAGGGCCCCATACTGGATTCAGACACACTTTATTGGGAGAGGCAGGGGCGGGAGGGCCTTGTCAAGCACCTCCAGAAACAACGAAACAAGAGAAGGCAAACAAAATTTTAAAAGCAGCCGTCACAACGCAAAAGGTCCCCGGTTCCATTCCCATTGGATCCCATTTATTTGACGTACGAATGACAGGGTGAATGGCCGTGTGTCTCTATGTATCCCTGTGATGGAAGCTCTCGTCCAATGACGATCAGCGGTACGGATGATCAAGGAATGAATGAATGGTGACGTGAAACTTTAAATACGAGGAGATCTTCATGAAGGTGTCATGCTATTTGTAGCATCGAAGGACATATCAGAGCAGCATCAATGATATGGATGTACCACACACACACACACACACACACACACACACACACACACACACACACACACACACACACACACACACGCTCAAAGACTCAACAAATCATCTCCCGGATTTGCTTTTACTTTTGATGTGATTGTTGCGTTTTCACGTAAACCAACCTGAAAACAAAGGTAATTAAAATGGAAAAAAGGGTCCTGATGAGGAGACGACGCCTTCCTTTCGTGACACAGACTGTTCTTTTTTTTTTTTTTTTACATTATTATTATTTTTATTAGTGTTAATATCTTTGAACAGAGCCTTGTTCCATAAATGACTAATTAAAATTGACATTGTAAAAGGCAACTGTTCCTTTGAAAGAGTCTATTAAGGTCCTTTCAGACTCACTTCAGAAAGCACTGTGTCAATAGAACTATATGACAGTTCTGTATTTGTTCACTTGTTCCCGCTAAGTGCTTAATTACAGTTAGCCGGGAGGAATTTAATTTGAATATTCCGTCTATCGTGAAATGATGTGTTTGACTTTGATTGGTCATAATTGAGGACGGATTTTCCCAAAAGTCTGCGGTTTTGTCTTCACTCCCCGCTAATTTCCAGCCCGCTCGCTGAAATTCATCTCTGATTTATCTCCGCGTTTTGGAGTGTCTTGCTGTCGCGCATGATAATTTTTTTTTCTTCCTTCATTCACTCATTCTCTAAATCACTTATCCCACACTCCGGGGTGCTGCCGCTTATCCCTGTCGTCATTGGGCGAGAGGCAGGATTCACCCTGGACCGGTCATCCGACCATTCACCCTCTCATCTCAGGTCATACAGAGACATACAACCGTTCACCCTCGACTTCACAGTTCACATTGAAATAATAATTCACTGTCTCATGAAAACGTCACACTGAGTCCTATAACATTCATTAATATGTGTGGACAATCCATGCTTTCCAGTGAGACTCCGACCGGGAGCCCCATGCAGACACGAGCCCCACCATCCGACCGGGGACATTTGTGCTTTGTGGGCGCTAACGGTGGCGCTATCCGCCGCGGCCACCGTCAATATATTCTCGGATGATCCAAACATGGCTTGCAGCATCGTAGTGTTGTCGTTGAGTTGAATATTTGGGATTTCGCGCAGCTGTTAGCGTTCTACTGCAACGGCGGGAAGGATCTGGGTTCGAGTCCGACCGGAATTTTTCCCTGCCGGCGTTCAGCTTTAGCTCGCACAACTCCAAAGCAGGTTGTGTCCTGCAGAAAAGGCCTTCTTTAGCCGGTCAGTTGGTCGCCGGTGGTTCCGATGTCGAGTCCGAGGGCTGGAAATCGGATGCGCTGCGGCGCTTTTTTTCATTCAAAAGAAATCAAACCCGAGCGTTTCTGGGAACGAGCGAACCCCAGCATGTCAGGGGGAGCCCCGCCGCTTCGCCGCGCCGCTAGCTCGACAAACACGAGGTCGCAGCTAGCTATGAGCAGGCAGCTGTCGAGGCACCGCGGGGAAGGAGAAGTGATCATGATGGTAGCTGAGGGCGCTGCCATCGGATACAATGGACGTTTCACGTCGGTAAACACGGTTTCCATGTCATTCTGCTGGACTGGATCCAAACAGATAATAATGTCTTTGGCGAGTGGAATAATTATCCGTAATGTCTGGTTTGCCATAGAGGCTGCTCAGCACCGCCTTCGCCGCCGCTCGTAATCGTAATGACTGAACATTAGTCGGACGTATATCATCTGTCGTCCTGTGTCGGCTCCATTGTGTGCCTCATGTCAGCGAGGTTGTTTCAGGGCAAAGTACAAAGATGCTGTTGTCGTCCGTCTATACTTGGGGTTTCCCGTCCTTGCTTTGTCACCGAGGGTTGAAGGAAGCACGGATGAAATCCTCGACAGCGTAGCGATCACCGCCGGGACCGGCGTGCACCTTGAGCTCTCCACTCGTAAAACAAACCAGCGAAGAAGAGGAAGACGACGTGGACACCGTGGAGGTGGAAGCTGCCGCAGCGCTCATGGAATAACAACCACGGACGACCAGATGGTTGAAGTATTCTTATCTCCTCCCTGCACTGCTTCGCCATGTGAGCAACCTCGTTAGCCGTTAGCTAACTCTGCACTGATTCTGGCCAAAATGTAGATGTTCTTCTTCGAGCTCCGGAAACCCCCCTGAGGCGAAGCAGGCCAGAAGAGCTTGGACCTTTTCATCCATTTCTTGCTGCTTCTGTCCATTTTGTCAGAAGAAAACATCTGACCAGTGACCGCAGTCATTTTTAAAATTGTCTGCAAGAAGTATCCGGTAACGGCTGTGGCTTACGAGCTCCACCAGTCACCGACCACCTTTGTAACATGAGTTCTTGTGGAGCCGTAAAGACCCTGCCTCGGAGTAGGAGGTAAAATGGCTCTCGGAGCTGAGGTCCATTTTCTCCGGGAAGGCCCCCTTCCTGAAAACCGCAGAAAGTTCCTACAGCGAGAAAGTGGCTACTGATGATCGTAAGAAAAGCCAGAAACAGCAGTGGTCGGGCCGGTTAGCTATCGGCCAGCGGTTTAATGGTTTCATGAAAACGTGCTGCAACTCTACTCCCTGCAGGACCTTGCACCTGAAAAATCCAAAATGGTAAAATTGCTATGCACAAAAATAACGCCTGATGGAAGAGGTGTGGAAATCTAGGTGGCGGTGGTTTGACCAGTGCAGCAAAGGGTGCTTGTGTTGTCGAAAAGTTGCGTTCAATTGATATTTTCCGGTAGCTCAATCATTGGATTTGGAAAGAAAGAATCAAGCATACATGATTAGCGGAGCTTCCGAATTGTGCGCTACAGGTGATGTTTCCGCAAGGCATACATGTTGAGGGCGGGCAGAGGAGAACAATGTAGACCCGTGAAGGTTCGGGAGTACAAGCAAGAAATCGGGAGTACGTTCACCTCTGAGGGGCTTGAAATGTCACTTCGGAGTTCAACTTACACGCCGCTTTTCACAAGATAGCATTCACACTTTGGCGTTAACCAGGCCAGGGAGCAACTCGAGTTCAGTGTCTTGCCAAGGACACTTCGAACCCCAAATCTTCTGATTGAAGGGACGTCCCTATTGGTTTGAAACGTTGAGCGGTGCCTTGCGCAAAGACGGAACGCATCGCCGAACTGAGAAAAAAACTAAATCGGGAGCGAGAAAACGCACGACTCTTAGCTTTGCGCGGCAGACATTTTGGAAACATCCTGCATTTGCAGAAAATCATGCAAATGCAAATCGGAGGAGGTGAACGCAGCGCTGGATGACACAGCGGAGGTGACCGGTCACCGAGCAGCGAGCTCAGGTCGCCGTTACCAAAACAACATGCCACGCCGCGTATCTGACAAGTTCACGCTCCGCCTGAATAGAAACCGGCCTCCTTGGCCGTTTCGCCCCCGCTGCTTCCCGCGGCCCTTAATTGTCATATTCCCAACATGACAGATACAATGCCGCGTTTATAATGATGCTAATCAGCGAAGCCTCGCTGCAAAGCATTGGCATGCACGCAGCTCAGAGCCACAATGATCACACAGACATAATTGAAGGCAATAACAGCGTCTCCAGAAGGGTCTCATCTACGGCGAGAAGACAAGCACAGACTTTATATAACGCAGAGACGGCTGTAATGAAATTATCTCCTTAGCCTGTTGTGATTCCCGCCCATGTTTGTCCAGACTAATGTATTATTACTCTGTATGTCCCACAGAACCTGGGGATGAAGAAACTTAATAAAAAAAAAAAAGCTGCGAGTGTCCTGTGTACTGCAGCGGAATGTGGTATTCCCACGCAAACTGTGATTGGGAGAGCGCTTCTGCAGAGCTTCATGGACCAGTGACCCGCTGGAGGTGGACTTCATCCGTTCATCGGTTAATCGATGTTGGATTCTTCGAAAGAAATAAACCCATCCAGGATACGCCGGCGATGCAGGACATACAACCATTCATTTGCTCATTCACTCATGTGGGCAGCTTCCAACGGACCTCCTGCGGGTGTTTGGGACTGTGGGAGGAACCAGGAGAACCCTGAGGAACCCCACGCAGACATGGGGAGCGCATGGCGACTCCAATACAGAAAGGCCTCTCGCAGGGATCCAGAGGTGGAAGCGCTAACCGGAAGCTGCGCCAATGTGCCGCCACTTACTTCAACGTGAGTACGGCGTGGCGGTTCTGGAGAGTGAAGCATGTGAGGAGAAAAGCCAGCGGCGCTGGTCCTTGGATTGGTTTGAAAAGATCTCCCGCGTCTACGTGGAGACATCTCGTCACATGACAAGGTCGTCATGATCTCGACGAACGCGCTAGAACCAAGAAAGTCTCATCTTTACATGCTTGAATCACAAACGCTTCCTCGTCCGGCCACTGAAATCTGGCTGCGGCGTCGTCTCGGGCAGCCCTCCGATCAGGGACGGCTGAGTTTTGCATCGAGGCGAGACTCATCCTCCGCCACGAGCGCTCATCTGTCGTCCCCGGTGTTAGCTTAGCTCGGTTATCCCGGGCGTCCTCCTACGCCTTTATGATCGCGACGTGAGCCGAAAATAACGGCGGTGATTATCCCTCCAGTCGGGGCGTTTCATACGGGGCTGTGTAATTGCCATTTTTAAACCGTCCCGCCGACACCGAGAGGTTGCCGCGGTGACGGGTGAGGGTTGCGACTTGATGAATCAACCAGCAGGTGTGATCATTTGAAAATTCCCCCGGCAGATGTGGTTGCGTGCGCGTCTTTGATTAACTTCATTAATATACATGCCTCGCTCTGATACACAGGCAGCGGCATATGGTAAAAAGCAGGAACGGGAAAGAAGTGATTTGCTGTTTGCTCTGGAAAACAAACAAGCCAACAGGTCCTAGCAGATGGCGCTGTGCGTGATGCTGGTGGGAGGCAATGTGCTGCGTCGGCGCCGCCGCCAAGCTGCAGCTCTCCTGTGGATGAAGAGAAGTCTGACTATTGCCCTCGGCCTGCCGCACTGTAAACAAAGCATCCTTCTGCCTTCCTGTGCGCTGATCTTTTCATCCCCGCGTTGATCTCACCTCCCGATTTCAAAGCACAAGACGGAGTGTGTTTTTGGCAAGTTAAAAAACGCTCGGGGCCTGATGCTTCTCGGAAAGCGGGGCTTAAAGAAGAAATGTTTAATAATGGCTTGTTTGCGTGCCGCTCCGCCGTCTCCTCCCGCTCCCTCCGACTTCCCCAAGCATGCCTGCAAGGGCACGTTCCGCTTTGTTCCCGCTTAAACGGGGAGAAGATGTGGGCTCATTTACATTGGTAATACGTGTTGGTAATGCAACCGCGACGCCGTTTTAAACCGTACCGCGGCTTTTTCCTCAATACCGCGTGTATTCCATCGAAAACCGACAGCGGGAGCAAATGATGCAGCCGGTGGTACGGGTGAGGGAGATCACCACGTTGAGGTGGCATCATCGGACAACTTCCTTTCGCCGATCCTTTCTCCAGGCTAGAAGAAGGAAGACCAAACAGGCATCGAGTAGATTACATTGTATAACTGGAGGAGACTCCGTCGGCCGAGGTCTCGTTCGCGGCGCCGGTCCAGCACGTGACCGCAACATCTGGGAGTGCAGTCAGTCTGACAAAATGCTAAATGACATGTTCCATTGTGGGAGCAATAGTTCTCCGAGCTCTCTGCGGTTTTTGTTTTGTTCCCAGCGCTTCTGGAGGCCGAGACAATCCGCCCAGGCAGTTCTCTGTTATTTGCAGGTCGCCGGGGTTCTGCTCAGACCGGGTATTACTTTGTGCTCGGCGGAATCTGGTTAAAAGCGCGAGTGCAGGTGACTCGCGGACCGTAGTTACCGGTGGCCGGACGACCACTTCAAATCACTTTGGCACCGACGATTATGACCGGGTCAATTCACTCTCTCACTAGCCGGCGAGGCCTCAACCCTTGGGAACCTCCCTTACAGAAGTAATAATCGAGACAAACCACTTCACGCCCGCGGGACTCTCAGTTCATTACAATGACACGTATCCACCAAATGGAAGCTCAGAGCGCCCTTGTTCGGGAGCGTACCGGAGAACAGGGGAGCGGGGTAAAGTGCTTAGTTGGCCGACTGCTCAAGAGCAACGGTTATCATTAGTTCCAGGGCTGCAGAGCCCGAGGCCCTCGTCCTTTAACGCTCTCCCCGCGCTGCCAACCTGCCTACCTTGCCCCGAGCCAGCATGCTTCCGCCGAGCGCAGGACGCGGGAATTGATGTGGTGAATAATTCAAAGAAATAGCGCGGGGGGGGGGGGGGTCCAAGCGACTGACACGAATCCGCCCTTCCTCCGGGGAAGCGGCGCCATAAATCTCTGGAAACGTCCACGCAAGATGGGCCGACGCCGTGACCGAGTTGCGAGACGGCTGCGGGATCTGACCCTCTTTTCCAAATGGACTTTTTGAGAAATCTTCTGAAGAAAGGAACAGAAAATGTCACCAGTGGTTCCTCCTTGTTTCCGCCATTGTGTAAACTCTCAGGCCTTTCCCGCCGGAGCCTTCCAGCCCTACGGCTAACCCAGTTTTTTTTTTCGGCCTCAGGGTCCGTTTCGAAAGTCTAATCTTTTCCCAGCCTCATTTGAAATACTTCAGATACTACCAAAGCTATGATGTTAGCCGCTAACTGTGTCCCTTGGCTGTCCTTTCTGGTACTCCTTCATTTGTCTTCCAGTCTCTGCACAACAACGAAGGGTCTCAGGACGACGTACTCGGTTATTTGTTTTTCCATCGCTGGCTAAAAGCACGCCGCCGTCCAAGACACCTGGTTGCTACCGGCTCGGATTTCGAATGGCCGACGTGGAAAAAAAAAAGGTTTTCCTTGGCTGGGCCTTCCGCACAAATAACCGAAAATGGGGATATTTTATTGCAAACCGGGGAGGAATAATGGATGTAATCGTACGTTAAGAGGGAACGCGGTGTTCCCCTTGGCTCGGGCGACCGCGGCCCGAAATGAATTAGCTAATACAACACATTAATCAGAAGTGATAAAAGGCTGCGCGTTGTCGTGTACGTGATGGTCATTTAGCGTAAAGTGGACGATTAATTTGGCCGCGATCGGAAGAAGCTCGTGTGGCTTAATGACTCGGAAACCGCTTCGATTCGAATTAGCATCCCGAGCTAGCCGCCGGGCCGCTTTGACAACAAACACACAACAGGAATGCTCTTTGACCGCACTGGACTTCTTATCTAATCTGCCTTTACCTAAATATCGCATGTGCTTTTCTTCAACGACGTGTGAATGAGAGGGTGAACGTTTCTACATGTGGCCCTGCGATTGGCTGGCGGCCGGTCGCGGCCGAAGCGTCGCCTCTCCTGGCTGCGTCAGGCAGCCATCCTGAGCGCAGGACAAGTGGAACAGATAACGAATGAACGGATGAACGTTTGGTATGGGAGTCGAGCACGAGGAGGAGGCTTTTTTCGTCTCCGTCGCGCTCGGTTTCCGAGGCTGCAATTAAGACGCGGCCGCTCTCGTCGAGAACCTCGATAGCGGTAATTTCGTCATTTGCACTTAAGGCCGACTTCCATCACCTTGCGCTATGTATCAATTAACATACACCGTTTGCTAATGTTAATGATTAGGACAGTTGCAGGCGCTGATTAAAATATTTCCCCTTGATTAGCGAACGGTAAACAACTTGGTGAGCGCGGATGCTGATGAACATGTCGCTGCAATCAGCGGCTGACAAAGGAGGGGTGAGAGAGATGGGGGGAGTAGACAGTGGAAGGGGGGAGCAGGAGCCACAAAACTGAAGGTTTGGAGTCCATAATTAGGCAGCGGTTTTTCCTGTCTCACCATTTTCCCAAAAGAAAAGAAGCCTGACTACTTAATTGGAGGAATCAAATTTAGTCAAGCGCCCCGTCGGCTCAAACCTACATCATTAAAGTTGCCAGCGAACAAACATCAAACACGAGGCAGCATTAATGAAGCAGATGTATTAATTTCCCATTTATGAGAAGCTAAGCAACTCACCCCCCTCCCTCGCGCCCCTATTCCCCCCTCTCTCCGCTCGCTTCTCTTCCACTGACAGCACCATTAATGATCTTTAATGCCCCACAGGCAATAATAGGCCCCACTGGGAGAGCCGAAACACCGCGATTTGTATTGAGGATTTAGACGTAACGGCGGGAAACGGGGGACGGAGGGGGGCCGGATCTCGGGGACATCTCCCAGGCGCTTGATCAGGCCGAAGTCTTGCGGTGGGGAGGGCGAACGCCGCCGCCGCTTCGGAATAATAAATGACAAGCCCGCGATTAAATCAAACCTTCTGCTCAAAAGGGCCAGAGCGGCTGATTGTCGCTAACAATCGAATTGCTTTTTTAAACACCTCCGGGAAAAGAAATCAAAAGCAGACAGCACGTGAAAAAAGAAAGAAGAAGAAGAAAAAAAAAAATGGCAGTCTGGCTCTTAGCAACTGACAGTTAGCGCACACTGGGAGAGACAGAGCAGAGCCCAGGCCAAGCAATGAAGACCTGTCACTGGCAAATCTCACTCCGTACTTATTATGCCACTACCCACAATGCACCGCTCCGGATAGCCGCTATAACTCAACGCCGTGCGTCATTACCGCGAGCGCCGCGCACGGAATAAGCAGACACATTTGCTTGGAGTCTTTCTCAGACCCGTGTCCGCGGCTATCAACTTTAGCGGTGATAAAGCTAACCACGGGCGGAGGCCTGCGCGGAATTTGAAAAGTCAAAGCGCTGGTGGCAACCCCCGACGAGAGGATCGCGCCGCAGAAACAGAGGCAATAAAAGTTACAGATGCCAGACGCGAGCGGCGGCCTTTGTTGACATTGTCCCCAATGCTACATGTGCACATCTAATTATCTGAAGCGGAGGATAACCCAGATAAGTAAGCCTGCACCCACATTAACCTACAAATTAGATATGCTACGCTGTTCCAGACCCGCAGCTCTGCGAGGCTCAACCCTTAAAGCTGTTTGTTTGTTTCTTCATTAAGCTCATTTACGGCTCTCCGGAGACTGATCTGGACGAGGTCTCGCTGCAAGTGTTTGTTTGCGAGCGAGACGAAAATGCAGATGAACTGCCGACTCGGATAATGCACTCCACTGCGACGGCTGTATACGGGCCCGCGCTCGTGCAGGGTTCCATGACATGTATGCCTCGGGCTCATTGGAGTTGTGCGCCAACCCGACGCAGCTGCGCTGTTTCCTTGGCGACACACCTGGCCTCTACGCTGTTAGGCGCAATGTCAACAGACAAGAGCCGAATGTTTATTGTTCATAAACCAAAAAAGATAAACGCTACATGTTAGCATAGGCATCACAGGATATATGTTGATGGTATTACTTTTGAATGTTTGACAAACAGGGGTACGGATATATATATGTACACCAATTATAAACCTGCTAATCAAGACGGATTTATGATTTTTTTTCATTCATAAAGCAGATAAGGGAGTTTTCCATCGTCAAAGGTCGCAGACTTCGCTTCCCACGGCTGCAAAACCCAGAGGAGAAGGGCGACCTTTGTCCCCAGAGCTGTCCAACTCCTCAATTCCTAGCAACCCTGCAAACCCCTGATCACCATACCAGCCACCCCCCGCCGAGTTTAGTACCGTTCATGGTATATTTAGTCGGTAAATGCAGCGCTAGCTTACGTCACTGTCTCTTACCAATTGTACAATTTGCACAACTTAAACAACAACGCGGCTAATGTATGGATTATTTTGGGCTTTCGGAGGTAAAAAAAGCAGGTGGCCTGAGCTTAAACACGTTCTTGAGGACTGGGTGAACGCAGAGAGCAGACGGCCGAGGTGTTTCCACCGCTGTTCAATTCCGACAATGACGAAGACGATTTTGGTCGATCCCCTCAACCAGGGCTACAACCACCATCGGTACGCGGAACATAAGGACCGTGTTCCAAGCTGGAAAGGGAACAGAAAGAGAGGTGGACCACCAAACATCTGGCGCAGAGACTGGGAGGCAGATGCCAAGAAAAAGGGCTACACTTGGGGACAGCTTGAGATGCTGGCTGAGGCCCGGGATCCTTGGAGAACTCTTGTTGGCGCCCTAAGCACCAGAAGGGGTCGTAGGCGATAGTAGTATCGTATATTTTATATTTATTCACCCTTTTATTTATCGATGTTCACAATTTGATGCTGCTACCCCATGTGCCCTACAATTGCCCCTCGCGGACAAATCAAGTTTTTTCCTTATTCTGATTCATAAAATCCTGCCACTCCCGTAGGAGTGGGTGGTTGTACGTCGCTACGTGACAAGTGACTGACGGTGAATGGCTGTATGAGGTGAACGACTGAGTGACTCGTATGTCTCTGTGTGACATGGGAACGAGAGCGAGTTGTTGTACGTCTATATACGTGCCCTGGGATAGGGCCCGACCCCGCCGTGACCCCGAGTGCAGGATAGACCATACAGATAATGAATGAATGGATGAACAAACCAGACCCCACCGCAACCACCAACGAGCCCGCAATTTGGAAATTAGAAGAAAACCCGCAGCAGCGCGAGCAGCTGACAGCCAAACATCGGGGGCTAATTACGCGAATAGTCTGAGGTTTTTGAAGTCATTCGCACCGACGTGTTTCATTATGACGTGACGAAACATTTCTCATTGCGTTGCGAGATCACAGAGCGAGGAAAACACAACAACAAACCTGGAGCCTCGACAGAAAACTCTGACACCTACACGGGAGCTTCAATGTCTGCCTTCTCTTGCGACAGCATTGCCATCGCTCCCTCAGGCAGCGGCGGCGGGGTTGAGTTGCCAGCGATGCCACGGCGGCGAGAAGCGCGGGGGGGGGGGTGCGCGGCTGGGGGGCTGCAGATAGCACTTCCTGTCAAGTCGTGTCAGACTGCTTGCATAATGAAGCGACGGCACCGGTGGCGGGAGAGAAAAGGGGACGGTCGCATTTGTTATTGCTGGGACCGATACGGCCCCGCAACAGACTGAGAAGCAGCGGGAGCCTGGGATTATAGGTGGGAGGAGATAAAATGTGAAGTTGTGGCTCGATTAATCTGCGGAGGAACACACACACTGACTCCCTGCCATGTGTGTGTGTGTGTGTCACACGGGCCACGGCTTTTGTGAAAATCTAACGCCCGGTCTTCAATGACAAAAGTGTGAGTCCAAGTCACCGTCGCACATATTCATGCGGCTTATTTACTCAGTCCCAGAAAGCGAGTCAAATATCTGGGTGTTTCAAAGCGGTTTATCGCAACGTGAGTTTTACTTTCATAGCGGTATGCCGAGTATTTCATCTGGCAACGACAAACATTCTGCACCGAGGCCCGCAAATACGGGGGGGAAAAAAAAAGAGTCCGATTCAGCCGCTCTCCCCGAGGATATGTTGAATTAATCGGAGACGAAAAATCATAATGTACGGGATATCGGCAGCGTGGTCCTCTGCAGGTACAGGGTCTGGCTCCCGGGGGCCGAGGCAACAAGAAGACCTCATTTTGTTCTGGCGGCTCTGGTTTGGAGGTTCTCACGAGGTGTCCGGGAACTACCGTGTGATCGATTTAAGATCATACTTTATCGATCCCCATCGGGGAAATAATTTTGCCACAGCAGCGCAACAATAACAATATCCACAAACATGAGTGTAAATATAGATAAGGGACAATGAAAAGATAGTCAAAAGATATCTAAAAAAGAAAAAAAAAGAATAGGCAGAAAGGTGAACAAGAACAGGGACAAAATAGACAACAGAATGAAAGAAAAAAAAAAAGGAAATCAATCAAAAAAAATTGAAATAAATTAATAAATAAATACACAGCAAGAGTGAGAACAGGCGACCAAAAACGACACCAACACGGGCAGGAAAACAAACCTGAGCGACGACAACAAGGAAACAATGACAACGATAAACAGTTCGCAAATGGAGTGACACCAACAGGGATAAGAATAGAAGACGGAGTCAGTGTGAGCGAGTGAGGTGGGGAGGTGGTGGAAGCACTGACGCACCTCCAACCTGTCAGAGTTGTGCTGCTGGCGTACAGAGGTGTCGTCTTCCTCGGCCTGATAGGTTTGAGGACGTATGAAAGCACATCTCGTAAGACAAGCGAACGTCATTCCTGGCGAGAGGCGGCGGAACGTCGTGTGCAGACGAGAGCGACTGTGGCGACAGATGGAGGTGCCTTCCAGACAAAAAGGCCAAACAACACCTACGGATGAAGAGGAGGTCGATCCCGGTACCGTCCACGTCGCCGCAGCTGAACAACCACCCACACGACTGTCTCTTCAGCCTACTGTCCCTTGGTTGTTGTCGTTTGGGCGCGGTCAGCGAGGACCTCCCAGAAGTTCTGCACCTTAGTTGTGTCACGGTGAGAAAGAACTCCATGTTCGCGTTGACCTGGGAGCGAGAAAAACAATGTCTCGCCTCTCGCAGAGCATGTACAGGCCGTGGTGTTCGCACCGCTGCTCCCTTCCCGCCCATAAAAACGGCTAACAAAATCCATCACGGCACGTAGCGGACGTTAAAGATTTTATAAGAATCAATAGCCTAATATGGCCGCGACAGGAAGGGAAAAGTTCAGATGATACATTTCCCAAATAAAGAGCGGCTATCATCTTGAGAGTGAGGAAAAAGTCAATAATCCAATATGGCTGCCACAGGAAGTTAGCAGAAGATGAGGAAAAAAAGGCATTGACCACACTGAAGATCGGTTTGGAGGGTTAGTGTGGAGAAGTTTACAAGGAACATTATCCGATACGTAGCGCTAATCGAATTACTCTGGAACAGCAGACTGCTGTTGAGCTAGCAACAATGTGGAACACCCCTGTGAACATCGCACTCTCACTCTGCAGTCTCATTTCAAGTGATATCTTCAAAAAATATAGTAAAACCGGGCTTTTTACTTGGTGGAAAACCGTCCTCCTGACATGTTAGCTGTCATGTTTCCCTGGTTTTAGCTTTTAGCGTTTGCTAATGTCTGGTTTCAACTGCTGATGTTTTTTAAATGTGCTCCAGATACATCGGATTGGTCGTTGATCAATACCGCAACAGTTGATTAGCGTTCGGGCGGCATGGCGGCGCGGCGGTTAGCGCTTCCACCTCATGGCAAGAAGATCCCCGGTGGGATCCCCGCAGAGGACCTCTCTGTGCGGAGTCTCCACGTTCTCCATGCGTCCGCGTGAGGTTCTTCAAGGGTTCCCCGGGTTCCTCCTTCAGTCCAGACACATGCAGGAGGTTCCCTTGGCAACCCAAGAGCCAATCGTGCGTCTCTATATGTGGTTCAGTGATGGGTGAATCCCGCCTCTCATCCAATGACAGCTGAGATTTAAGCAGTGTAGATGATGAATGACAAATCAATATGACTGACGTAACTGAAATTAATAATGATACAATTAGAGCACCACGTGTTTTGGAGAAGGGGTTTCTACCATTCCTTAAATGTGATCTAGCAAAGATTAGTCAATTAATCTAATTGGATACCATGATGAGCACCAGTAGACCACCGTGGCTCCAAATCAGGCACTGAAATTTGCATGAAAGTGTACAAAAGAGGATGGCTCGTGAATGAGAGCGTATTTGACGACCGGTCAGCGCTGACTGGACCAACACGGCGGCAGCGCTGACGCACGAGCCAACGGCTGCAAATGTCAGAGAGGATCAGCGCGCGGAATAAGACTCCACACGCCGCCGCGTCGACTCCCGGGGCTTCTTCCCCCCCCGTAATCAGAGATGACGCCTTGCCAAGAAACACAAACCGAGAGCGCGGATCAGTGCGGGAGTCATTTTTCTGTCTGACCCGCCTGTAGATGTGACGGGTAAAATCAACACCACTGGAGCCGGCTAGCCAACTGCTGTAACTCAAGACCGCTAATGTAGCAGGCAATGATTTGCATTAGTCCCGCTAACAGTGCCCTTGTGCGTGTGGTAATACCTCAACTTGATGCCGACGTTTTTTTACACCTGGCGCGGAACCAAATGTACAGAGCGATTACCCGGCGCGCCGTGGAAACGACCGCGATGGTCCGTCGACGCGGAGGGAAAAAAACGACGGTGGATTCACGCCGCAGCCGAGTTGAGGACGCCGTGTTGGGCATTTGCGAAAAGGCGCTGCGGGTTAAATTTTAACAAACGCCTTATTTTAGCAATTATTGTGATGGAGTGCGAAGAAATATTCCTCCAATGATTCATCGACTCGACTTCGGTCGGGTTTGCGGTCACTGGGGGAGAGGCGGGGTTTAGCAAATCACAAATCAAAAGTAGAGACATGCAAGTATTCAGCGTTGGGTCTCCAAGGAACCTCCGGCATGTCTCTGGACTGAAGGAGGAACCCGGAGAACCCTTGAGGAACCTCACGCGGACGCAGGGAGAACATGGAGACTCCGCACAGCGAGGTCCTCTGCGGGGATCCAACCGGGGACCTTCTTGCCGTGAGGTGGAAGCGCTAACCGCCGCGCCGCCATGCCGCCCGAACGCTAATCAACTGTTGCGGTATTGATCAACGACCAGTCCGATGTATCTGGAGCACATTTAAAAAACACCAGCAGTTGAAACCAGACATTAGCAAACGCTAAAAGCTAAAACCAGGGAAACATGACAGCTAACATGTCAGGACAGTTTCCGACCGAGTAAAAACTACCATTCTACTATATTTTTTTTAAGGTATTACTTGAAATGAGACGATAACGTGAGAGACTCTGAAGCTCCCGCATGTTTTTGGACTGCTGGAGGAACACGGAGAGCCCTTGAGGAACATGGAGACTCCACACAGCCTCCCCAATCCCTGAAATACTATGCCCAATAACTTTCCGTAATACAAGCCGCTCTGGCTGAAAAAAAAATACCAATATGTGTACCTATATAGGCAATGACAATCTTGTTTTCGGCGGCGATTGTTTCTGCTTTCAGTGCACGGCGGAAACACCTCGGCCGTCTGCTCTCTGCGTTCACCCAATCTTGCAGAACGTTTCCAAGTGCTGCCCATCTGCTTTTTTTGTACCTCTGAAAGCTTTTGTCGCCTTTTCGCATTGTGTCGTTTTTTTCACGCCGCCGTCTCACCGCCAATTCATTGACGCCAAGCTAACGTGCAGCGGCTCTATTTCCGTTGTTGACAGCCAAGTCCAGCGTTTAACTTGAAAGCTGCATCAAATGTATGCCTTTGTGCGTTTCCCATGACGAGGTTGTGCGCATGAAGCGCAATTTCATTGGTCCGATATGACGTGGCTATGAAGCTTGTTAGCCCCCCGAAAAATCCATAAATTAGCCGCGTCGTTGTTTGAGCGGCTCACAGTTGGGAAATTCATGGTAGATTTTTGTTGACTATAAAATTCTACATGGGAAATTCTATGTCGTAAGTTTTGATGATGATTTAATACATTTGATTACACAATGACGGGTAAAAGGCCAAGTATCCTTGGGCTGAAAAAAAAAAACGAGAAAAACGCATGGAGAGTCAATAGCAAACAGTGAACTCTGGCTGCACTCATTACAAAGCGTAATTAATAAAATGCATGTGGCGTGAGTGCGCGTCGCGTTTGTGGAAACAAACGTTAGCTCAATTGATTTCTTTGGGTAAAATGACAAATGGAGCTTTTTCCTATTTCAGCAGGACTTAGGGCACTTAAAAAGAAAGAAAAAAATCAATCAAAGTGAAAACCTATGGAGGAAATGGAAGCCGCAGGAGACGGCGGCTGTTAGCCGCTAGCGGTGCAACTCCGCTAGCTGATAGCAGTTAATCACATTAGCGCTGCTCGAGGCTGTTTACTTCACGAACTGCGGCATTTGTCATCATCGGGCTTCCCCTGATCAATGACTTCTTTATCATGATATGTTTCAAACCGCAAACACACACCGAGACACGCCTGACACACACACACACACACACACACACACACACACACACACACACACACACACCTCAGCACCCAATGATTTCATTAGTTTCATATTAGGATTGATGGGGCTCTTCTGAGGGGCATAAATCAATTTGAGAGCCTCGTCTGAACCTCGGCATCAACTTGCAAAGGAGCCATCAAGCGTAGGGGCGAATGAGGGGCACGGCGCCGGAACAGCTACATCATCGGTTTGCTTTCGCAGAGCGGGGCCGCGGCCCGGAGTGATTTCGCCTTCAGGGGTTTATGATGGAAGGAGTTCCCCTTCATGCTCTATCTATCCAGCTCCCCTTAACCGATTCCCCTCTTCCACAGCCGGCTCCCTCTTTCATCCCGCCGTGGCGCCTTCCATCCATCCCTCCACGCCGCCGTGATTTACAACTCCGCCGCTTCCCCGGGAATTGATTTCCAGGGAGGTGCGCATTGTGCCCATCCTTTCCGCGGAGGCCATAACGATCCGGCTGTGGATCATTACTCAGGACCGCTGTTTTCCACCGCCCCGGTGGCCGGGCGCCGCTCCTCCGCCTCCCCGACACCGGTCGCACTCCTCCAACCTCATCCGTCCTCCTTTGCCAGGCCGAAACAGTCGGACGGCCCGGTGGCCGATTCAAGGTAACCCCCCCCCCACCCCCCGTCCAGCACCGGACTCCGCCTCCGCGGCAGGGCCGATTCGGGTCGGAAGCCCGATGGCGGTCGCGGAGAGGGCAGGGGGCGGAGCTTACCCCCCTCCAGGAACAATACCTTCTGATTTGTTGCGTTTTCTTCTCGTGCGCCAAAATGGCAGGCCTGATTTTGCTCCCGCTTGTACGCTTCGCGAGCTCTCCGGTCCCTTCTTCTCCCCTCCGACTCCGGCATCTCAGAACCGACGGAACAATAGAGCGACATCAGTCCTATTCAGGATCGGGGACTCGACCGCGTGGGCGACGACCCCTCCCGCCGCCGTCGCGTCGAGCACCTCGATTGTTCATCAAATGATAGAGGCTAAATAACAGCTTCCCGGTATTAATAAACGTTCCCATGCCGTTGCGTTGAAGTCACCGTGACTCACGTCTTGAGAAATTACAGCTCCGAGACAAGAAATCGTCTCCAGCTGCCGGCGGCGCGGTCCCAAGCTCCGCTCAAGCAGATCGGTTTTCACAGAAAAAAAAAAAAAATCAGCCGTGACGCGCAGCTGCTCGATTAATTGCGTTTTCATCCAGGAAACGAATCCAACGGCGGTCAAACAACCGTTTTGCCCGTGTTAAGAGGCCGAGCTAAAGCAAACAGACCCGCAGCCTCGCCGGCCTCCGGCGGCTCGCCGCCGCGCTCTGGCAGCGGCGCAGGGGGGAAGCGTTCCCGAGCCGCAGCCGGGGCCTGGCAGCCGGCTCTGGCAGCCGTGATTTACAACAGCATTTAAGTGAATCTAATAAGCGGAGTTAATGCTGCCCGTCGCTTTGGCACGGCCCGTGCCGAGGCCTTAATCATTCAAATATTTTGGCAAAAGGCAGCGGCCCCGCTCCTCTCCAAGAGAGAATAATGAGACACGGAGCTCTTAATCACAGCAGATCAGTTCAAATAAATGAAAAGAGAATCAAAAGCATTCTTCGGCAAGGCAGCGCCGCGCTCCGTCCAAATGAGCTGACGGAGCGCCAGATCTCCGGGACGGGAGATTCACCCGGAGGATCGAGCAGATTTTTTTTTTCTTTCTCTTTTTTTTCCTCCACGACTCCCGGAGAAGTGTCTGGTTCTGGCAGACGAGGAGGCACTTTGAAGAGAAGTGAGGGACAGAAGTTGGTAAGAGTAATTACGCCGAGTTTTTCTGGAAAAGCGATGCTCCTGCGCGCGTCTCGGATAGCTTCAGGAAACCCCACGCAGGAACTCGGCGGCGGCGGCCGGCCAAACTCGACAATTCTCCACGCGCTCTCACGCGCCAATCCGAGGCCCTTCCGCTCGCTCGCAGCGACAGCCTTCCAACAAACGATGCTGTCAGTTGACAAGATGGAAAACATTCTGTTCATTTTTTTTCTCGCCCTCCTCCTCCTCCTCTTCATCTTCCACCTCCTTCTCCTTCTCCGCCGCCGCCACCTCGAGGGGGGCGGAGCTGACACGAGACGGGCCGCCGCTGACACGGTGAGCCTCGAGACCGCTTGGCGAATTCTTGTGATGTCGTTTCCCGCGCTCGACAGCTCTGACACCCCGGACGGGGGAAAATGGAACGGCGGTGCAGGAGAGCCGGGGGGGGGCTGGGAAAAGGGGGCGGGGCAGCAGCGATCGCGCGGCGCTTGACAAGAAGAAACGTCGACGGCGGCGCTCTTCTGTTTTCTTTAATGTTCCCGCTTTCATCGGCAGCCGTCGCTGTCGGTCGCGATCACGCCGCGGAGACGATAAGCCCGGCCTGTCAGCGCTCAGCCAGACGAGCCGCCGCGGCTTCCCTTCATGCGCGGCGGCGTGCTCTGCGGAGACGGCCGAGAGGGAACCCAAAGAAAGAGGCGGGTGATTCCCGGAGAAAGCCGGCGCAGCTTGACCTTCCGCGTACCTCCTTCTCGGCATCTTCCAGGATCTCCAGCTGAAGACGACCCCCACCACCGCCACCACCATTACCGACGCCGCTGTAGAACTATTAGCGCTAATTACTCCTGCGGTCGCCTATAGCGGCAGCTGCTAATGAATTAGCGGCGTCATCTGGCTGGTTAAACACTGCTTACGGGCCACCGCCGGGTTCACCTTCGCCGGTTCAACCAATGGCGTCGTCACGCTGCCTTTCGAATGACTGCCGGGAATGGCGGTGGATTCGGGTCCCGGTGTGATTTCAGATTTGAATATTTTGGTTTTAAGCTGAGCGGGAAGGCCGGCTCCGTGCTGGGAGTCGAACTGGACCGCTCACTGGAGGCGTCTGACAGGAGGATGCTGAGGAAGACGCTCACTGAAGTCCGGCCAGAGCGCCTTCAGCTGCTGAGACAACCCAGGAGCACCACAGAAGGTCTTTCTTACCTGTGGCCTTCAAACTATAACTCCTCCCCTTTCAGGACCGAAACCAATCGACAGCAAGAATCATGTTTTGAGTGAATGCATGCCACGTTGGAGCCTTCCGGCAAAAGAACTTCCTTCGGGATTAATAAAGTCCTATTCTATTCTTTTAATTCTAAGGCAGGTACAACCGATCGGGGTTTGTGGAGTCTCCATGTTCTCCACGTGGGGTTCCTCAGGGTTCCTCACACAGTCCAAACACATGAAGGAGGTTCACTGGAGACCCTACATTGGCCAGACATGTGAATGAATGAGTGAATGGTTGAAGGTTTCTAGATAACGTGTGAATGAAAGAGTGAATTACTCGTCTATATATGACGTGAGAAGGCCTTTATGTCCAGATGACATGTTAATAAGAGGGTGAATGTTCGTATGTCTCTCAATGACAAGTCAGTGAGTGCCTCCATATGAGGTGTGAATGAGAGAGTGAATTTAAGATAAGATAAGATGAGATAAGATAAGATAAGATAAGATAAGAAAAGATAAGATAAGATAATACTTTGTTGATCCCCAGAATTTTTATTAATCCAAAGATGAATCGTGACCAGTCGTTTGTTTATTGTGAATGAGCAGTGACAGCTGTCTCTTTTTTGGGGCCCTGCGATTGGCCGGGGCTTCTGGGCTCAAGCTCCAGAATAAATGAATGAATGTTTTCTGTTTTCTAAAAATACGGGGGAAGCACATCGCGTCGGAAATAATGTAACGCTGATGCTGTGGTGGTAACCCCCCCCCCGGCAGCCTCGGTGTGGGGAGACTGGTATGTCACTAGGAACTGTCACATAAATCCGCAGAGATGATGACAAGTGTGGCGGCGCGTCGCCGTGCTTTATGGCGACGAGGCACGATCACCGCCCGTCATGAATAGTAATCACGAACACGGGGAGCGGCGCGGCCGCATCGCCGCCGCGCGTGACAGGTGGCGCGCGGCGAATAAATAATGGAGCGAGCGGCGGTTCGAAAAGTCGCCGAGCATTTGGTTACCAATTATCCTTCTCTTGTGAGCATTAAAGCGCTGTGCATTGTTTACTGTTAACAGACATAATTGAATAATAATGCGGCGGCCCCACCTGTTCCCCGTGTAGGGGGAGATAGCTGTTTGGTTTGAATAAATGAGCTGCGCTCTCCCATTTCCTCCCTAATCCTCCCCGTCCCTCATCCTGACAATGGGGCTGCGAGGCCTGCCCTCGCAATGGCCATTAAAATAATGTGGCCTAACCTGCGCAGGGGTTAACCAGCTAATGTCCTCCGCGCCGCTCCTCTGTGTACATGAATAATGCAGATCAGGTTCCTAAACAAGCACGCAAATGAATCTATAAATCACCCGGGTCAGGGCAGCCTTATTATATCCCGGTTCCACCTGCCAGCCCCCTCCGCTGAACCATCCCATCCCACTGTCCAGTCCTGCAGCTAAATGCTGAGTTTATGTGTCACGCTAAATGCGTGCCAGCTGAACACTCCGTCCTGGATATGACGAGTCCATTTCCTGAGTCTTTATCTCACAGATGGGCGTAAATCACGCAGGCAGGCTGGGGAGAACATTTGGTGGGACACATGACAGGGGAACGCCATCTTTCTTGTGCTCAACAGAGTAAGGAGAGAGCGATGTCACGCGATACGCTGACGATGAACCGCAATTTCAGGACTCGCTTAGCACTCGATCAGTTACACGTACTTCCCTTGCATTACAAAGTCTGTCAAAGAGAAGTTTGTCATGGCTGTGTGTGGATGCCCTGTCTTAAAGCGATGCCCCTGAACGAAAATCCTACGTATTGTGGTATCGTACGCAATGCGACATCATTGGGCTACATCAGGGGTGGCTAACTCAATTACACAGTGGGCCAAAACTCAAAACTGGGACAAAGTCGCAGGCAAACATTGATATTTATTGAAAAAAATCTTCCTCCAGATATAAGAATGAACCTTTTCATTTGGACCAAGACGGGTTTGGCTCAAAACTGAACATGGAACAAGCAAAGCTTCACACTGGACAATATATAACTTTATATTGCGCAAATGCAAAATGGAAATTCCAATTGAAAACCACATCCATGGCATTCATTTCTTCAATGAAAATGAAATAAAAGTCGTACGCCTCTTTTTATTTGCAGCCTTCCGAATTTAATTTCAACAGTAACCTTTTTCCGCAGGCCACTAATAAATGTAAAAACAAAATAACTGTTTTCTGCCTTTCTTTTGGCCATTTTGGGGAGGGTTAGCACGGCACCCGAATTAGCATAAGGTTGCTATGACTGCTGTCAACAGAGGAGAGGGTGTGACTTTCACTCAAAAACACCGGCAGAGCATTCTGGGATTTGTAGTTTTAGCGGTCCGTGGACCATATGCTAGAATAGCGGCGGGCCAGCTTTAATAGTCATTTTGTATGGCTTTGCTGGCCAGAAAGAATTACACTACGGGCCAAATATGGCCCGCGGGCCAGAGTTTGACATGTGTGACCTTGAGGAAACCCACGCAGACACGGGGAGAACAGAAAGGCTCCCTGTGGGAATCCAAACCGGGGAGAGTTTGACACCCATGGGTTCACACTGATGAGACATACATGGTTTGCAGAGGGCGTCGGCAATATCTTCTCTCTCCGCAGTTTATTGCTGAGCAATAAAAACCAGACCAATTTTGTTCTCCGCTTTTAAAAGCATCTTTTCGCTATTGTTGCAAACACACGCTCGGCTAATGACACTTCTGGTTGTTTTAATCCTCCTGGAACTGCGGTGTAGCGAGAAAATTCATAACCGAGCTCACGGAACGTCGCTGCAGAGACAATGCACAAAAAAAAAAAAATCCCCCAAAAAACAAACAAGAGATCTCGGCTAATTAAAAATAATGAGAAGTGGGGATAAACCTCGGCAGTTGACTTCCCAGATGTTGTCGAAATAAACTGTGAGGGATAAAGATAAGCTATGATCAATGTGGAAGTCATGCCGTCTAGGAAGGCCTTCCCTCGACACCCCGTCCACTCCACGTTGCTGAATCGAGCACCGAAGCATCGACCCTCCCGGCAACAACAGCCAGGCGACGTCATCATCACGGGAGCCCGTTCAACTGTGTTCATTATCGGGCTCGTCCTCAAGATCCGCTCCTCAAACGGCAGGGCCAAAGCCGCCATCACAAGGAGCGCCGAAGCCGGGTTTGTGCTCGGTGATCAAGGAGCCGGAGCGCTTGCGGTTGACACGGACAACCGGCGCGGCTTCATTTGTCAAATCCGGCGCGCGCGGCTCGTCGCGCCATCAAACGAAACCACAGCTAGCTCACAGAGTCATTTCCCTCTCTCCCATTTACAAATGAGTCCATTAGCGTGTCTGCAATGAGCCCTGTGCTGTCTCCCAGTAATGGCTTGTGAGATTTCCATCATAATCATAATGGCTCCCAGAGTAGCCATGTGTGCAGATGGAAGGTTGCTCATAGGTAATGAGCTATCGCAGCACCCAAAGGGCACGTGTCTTTTGCTTTGTTATTTAGAACTGTGAGCCTACAAGTTTGCGAGCTGACAAACGCGCATCGCTGCGCTTCCTCTCCGCGTTTGATGATCCCTCGCGCTGATTAGCGCCGACGCTAAATCGTGTAACTCAAGCTGAGGCATGGGGAGCGAGCACCAAATGCCAGCCTCGCATTAGTTAGCTCGCTGACATTCCTTCCGTCCCCCTCCTCGGGTCGCGTTGCTTTGCCAAGAAGAAATATCACGACCGGCGGTGTCGGGATGACTCACCTCCACTTGCCATTCGAAACACATCACATCCTTCTCTGTGGCCTCAGAGAACGACAGCCAGTGCATCTGCATCTCCTGCCAATTATCGCATGAATACAAGTCTCGGTAACACTTCCAGAGTGTGTGTGTGTGTGTGTGTGTGTGTGTGTGTGCGTGTGCGCGTGCGTGTGTGTGCGTTCATCGTGCTAGCGAGCCGGCTGTCTGCATAGCCACGGGGCATGTGGGACTGGGTGCAATGGGCTGATATAGCACCAGCTCTGCCAACGCCTAATTGACGGTGCAGCTATGTGTTGTTGTGTTACAGGTCATATCAATGAGATGACCTGACATTTTCATGTATTAATTCAGTTTCATATGTTTTTTTTTCTTTTCTGGACAAACCTTTAGGAGATCAATCAATGGGAACCGCAGGCGGGCAACGGCGGTCCACCGAGGATCGCAAAGGAAGACGTGACCTAGTTGTGAGCGGTGTGCGATATGTAATGACGCCTGGGAAATGTTATGGGTGGCCCGGACATGTTCCTGCCGTCGCACTCTTGGTTCCTGTTGACATCAAACCAACTCCGCGCGAGAGGCGCCGTTGACGGAGTCCAGCCGTAAACCTTCCTCCAGATCTGCTAAGCTAACGCTAAGCTAAACGGGCGGAGCCGCACCCGCCTCCGCAGTGGGGAAATTAAAAGGTAGCGCGTGTCACGCCCACCAGCGTCAAAGGGAATGAAGTATTTATTGCTTATGCGGCTCTTTTTTTTTCCTTTTTTTTTTTTTTTTTACCGCGTTAGCCATTAGGACGTTCTAATGATGCAGGAATATACATAAGGGTCAGTCACAGCTCTGTGAAGCTCACCCTCTCCTGGGAGGTCTGCCATCTCCCCTGGCTTTAATTTGAAACCATTCAGAGGCAAAATGGAAGCTGTTTGATTTATCCCTTATTACATTGCTTCTTAAGAATCTGTCAGACAGCCTCATGAATTCATTCATCTCCATAAGCTTCCCCAGCACCACTTAGGCCTTGTGTAATCTGGGTGAGACCTCTTATCACTTCATTTACACAAGCAGGAGACTATCAATTCCTGTCCGGCGTCTGGGCCTGGAAACTGGGGGCGGGGGGGCGGGGGGGGGGATTAGAGCAGAGGTGTGCCCGGACCGAGCGGCGGTGACGGGGGCGGGGCTGACGGGACCCGCCAACGCCATTTGGCGCCCGATATTTACAACAGCGGTGAGCATTAGTTACATATATCCGCTGTTTTATTGCTTACGCTCCTTTCAGCGGGGATCCCAATCGACTTACAATTTTCCATCACGAGCCATTGATGAATTGCCACGGTGGGGAGAGAGACACTTAAAAGCATTTAGATGGTGCCTAGCGCCACACAGCTACCTCATAAAGCCAGACAATGGTCGGGCTTAATAAGAAACAGAATGGATCCCATGAGTGTGAAGGGCCCATCAAGCTGGGGAATTTCATTTAATTTCCCCGGGGCCGTCTATGTCTTGTACACATAATTAGAGCCCAACATGCAATGCACCTTGTGTTTTGTCAATAATTCCCCGAGGAGCAATCAGGACAAGGGTTGGACATGCCTCTGTGACCTGGGCTACTTGCAACAAGCTCAGCCACCTAATTACACTGCCTCTAACAAGCAGTGTGGCGGTGATGGTGCTTGGAAGGGAAAGACGGGGTAGGCTCGGGGAGGGGGTGGGGAAGGGATACAGCCCCTCCTCAGAGCCCCTGATGTCATTAGGAATTGTTTGTGGCTGCCGCCATGCATGCTGGGACGGCGCTGTCACTCCGACAGACTTGTTCTCCACTTGCCTCATTTGCGAGTAACTCGGCGCACCTCGCCGCACGCTGAGAGATCGGGGATACGGTCCTCCACAGCTGTTACCTGATTAGAACTACAATTTCTGCAACGGGATAAAAACGCCGTCCGTCCATTACTGCAGAGTGAGTCCATTTCCACATTATTGTTATCATTTTTTCCCCGTTGTTTTATTCTCGGCACAGTGCCGGGGAAATACCTCGCGCATAACGATAGCCCTTGCAGAATGATCGAGAGGTTATCGAGCAGCAGCAGCAAAAGTCGGTATGTCCTAAAAGAAGGATCGGGAGTGAAATAGGCAACGCCCTTTGGTGGGATCCCACCCAAACCACCACAGTCAACATGGAGGCCTCGCCATTGGTGGTCGGAGGCCACCTGACCATCTAACCGCCTGAAGACCACATGACTACCTGACCATCTGACCGCCTGAAGACTACATGACTAACTGACCATCTGACCGCCTGAAGACTACATGACTACCTGACTAGCTGACCTCATGATTACCTAACTACCTGACAACCTCACTGCGTGACCACCTGACACAAGTCAAAGAAGAAGTAGTTTTCAATGTTTAATGGAAAAAACAAAAGAAACAGCTGCGGGTAACTTTTACCCATTGGCGCCCCAATGGTTGATTGAATGCAGATAAGGCGCCGGCGCAGGATCCAGTGGCCGCCTACATAATATTTACCCCATAATTCCAGTGAACTCTTTGAGGACTCTGCCTTCCGATCTGCATCCAAACCTTTTTACCCTCGTGGATTTTTTGATGACGCAGTGGCAACGTCTGTCAACACAGACCCTGCCAAAGCACTCAGAAGAGTGGACCCGGAGGGCGAAACACGACATTTCGTAAAATCCAGGATTTCGCAATGTCCTGTTTTTTTTACTGGAGTCTGACATTTTTTTTTTTTTCCAATGAT
>CAAKHD010011803.1:5079-15180 GCA_901007705.1 Fistularia tabacaria
TGCTCCAGAGCAAGGAAACTTTCTCCGATCTTTTCGAGGAGGGGGCGCGCGGGGGGGGTATCTCGCCAGCCACAAGTTAACAAGGCGGGGCCCCCCCCCCCCCCCCCCCCCCCCCGCAACCTCGAGGGCGGGATAAGCAATATAGATAATAAATGAATGAATGGATCACTACTACGATTGTAAAAACAAGGCAGCGGTCCGAAAGCTTATTAAACGATAAAACGGACAACAAACGCACCATGCGCCGTGAGACGCAAGGACTCGCCGATGCACCCTGGAGCGTAAACGCATTACATCTGTGACATCATGTCAAAAGCCATATTTCCACACATTCTAATCATTTGCAGTTAATTCTTTAATTTTTAAAAGCCGGGGGTTTTAAGCAAGCCTCCCCGGAGGAGCCCCGGACGATTTCAGAGGGCGGCACCGGGACAGGAAGTGAAAGAATATTACATTATTCATCAAAAAAAGACACAGGATAGCCTTAATGGAGGTTATTTGGTGATGAATAAATAAATGAAAAAAATAAATAAATAAAACATAGTGGAAATGCAGTCCTTTCTGGAGGTTTCCCAAAGTAATAAATGTTTGAGTACAGATATTTTTTATGTATTTGTACTCGTCCAGTCATGTAGTTTTATAATCCGGGGATCAAACAAAACGATCAAGATTCCGCCAACTCACAGGAATCCCCCGCAGAAGCATCCAGGAGTCATTCTTTACGCAAGATATCCATCTGTGGATTCCTGTCTTAGAAATCTATAGGTTTCATCTTTGCTCATTACAATCATAGATTTTAGTGCAAAATGCCTCTCGCTGGTTTCCTGAGCTCACGCATTTCTTTTGCAGCAGGCAGTGAGCAGTATAGCTAACGAATGAATGCATGAATGAATGAATGAATGGATGGATGGATGGATGGATGGATGGATGGATGGATGGATGGATGGATGGATGGATGGATGGATGGAGAAGACCGATGGGTGAGGAGGTCACTGGCCTCGGAGGACGCTGCTTCAAAGAATGACTCCAACAGCTCCTCATACTTCGACACACGGCGCTGGCGTCAGTCTTGGCGAGGGGCAGCTCTTCGGCGTATTTTGCAAAAACGGCTTGATTGGATTGCTTTCAGCGCAAACACATCCGAGGGTCAACGCCCGGCAGCTCACCGCCGGCTGCTAACTGGGATCTGTCGTTTCCGGCCCCCCTGAATTCACTTTGAATTCAGATGATCGGCCGCAGCGCCGCATTCGTCAGGCTTACCTCATGGAATGATTTCCATGTCTGACTATAGTTGAAGTATACGTCTGTCTGCAATTACACACACACACACACACACACACACACACACACACACACACACACACTCTCACACACTCTCATACAGCTTCACACACTCAATACTTCGCCCTGTCTGCCACGGCCGGTGTGGCCTATCAATCAGCTTAAGCTGACAGCTATGGCTAATGCTCCCCCTTTTATTTAACTGTGCTTCATAATTTAGCGTGGGTTTAGATCATCCACAGCATATGTTTCACCGTTTGCGCTTGTCTTTCATTCGGGAGCCATATTTCGCCCCAGCGTGCCGCCGCTTTATGACAATCTGAGACATTTACAGACAACAAATTGCATCTGCGCAATTTACATAACCGGTGTCAGGAATAAATGCCGATCCCAGAGTATGTGCGATGAGGGATCCATCTAACCGGGGTTTTTTGTTGTTGTTGTTGTTGTTGTTGTTGTGTTCTTAACGGATTGAACTCGAGCCTAATTGTTCCCAAATGATGGAATATGCAATACTCAATAATAATACAATCCAAATATCGATGTCAGCCATTTGCCACAACATCTGCACGCAGACAGGGTGACAACTCTGACAGTCACACTCCATAATTGGCAGCGAGGCTTGGTTAGTAATTCAGTGATAATGAGAGCCTCTCTATCTCACACACACACACACACACACACAGACACAGACACAGACACAGATGAGGCCTTATCTTGCAGATGTTCAATTTTCAAACCATCGGTTGTGTCCGCCGTGCCGCCTGGAAGAGCGCCAGTCCTTCGAGGAAGCACCGGCGCCGTCGTCGGTAAAATATCCGGCCGAATAGAAAGCGCGGTGCAACTTTTACTGGGGGGGGGGGGTGTGTGAACTCTCATTGACCCACCGTGCGCGGGGCAGGCTTGGATCTATCATCTTAACTGAGGCGATACCGGGATGACAGGCCGGCACATCCATCAGAAGCGGCGCGCGGCCCTGACACACATAAAACTACCAAACTGCACAGAGTCACACTCAATAGAGCAGAAGTTAAAATCTGATGAACTCCAGTCTTCAACTTTTTTCTCCCCCTTCCCCGCCGCCCGGTCTCCCGGGATACGGATTAAAGCCCGAGTGACTTTGTTTTGACTTTCACAATTGTATGCAGCCGGAACACACACTCACACACGCACGCGCACACACGTACGCACACACACACGTGGAGATGTTCCTCCGCAGCGCCCTCTGCCAAATGTCGCTTTTCCATCTTCTCCCTGTTCTAGCGGGTCTATTTCTTTGTTAAGTCCCCTCTGTTCAGGCTGCCGAATCCCCCCGTATGGAAAGGTTAAAAACACCTAAGCAGAGTCGGTGTGACTGATGCCGGGGTTGTTTCTAAATGTTAATGACACCCTGCGGGCAGAGCGCTGTACGCCGCAGTATCCTACTGTAGAGTTATAGTGCGGCGGTTTTTGCTACGGTGGCTCCATCTGTGCGCGCACGCGCGGGGATGTACGCGCGGGCTCGCACCGCCGCGCGCGGGGCGGCTCGCCGGACGGATGGCACGCAGCCAGGAGTCCTTCCACTCAGTGGTCAGGGAGGGAAATCAATCAAACACGGCTTGTCGGGCCCCTAAATCCATTATGGCAGAGAGAGTGGTGAGGCTTGAGTAAACAGGGATGACAAGGAGAGACAATTAGCACGAATGCAGGCCGTCGTCGGAGACCGGCTCGGGGATTCGGTAGCCCTGCGTGGCCTAGTTCGGCTCACCTCGGCTTAGCTCCGTCAACAGGCTGGCCGTGCAGCTTTATTACTGGTAATTCACTAGCCCTCGGTGTTTTATGCCTCTCCTTTACAGCCTAAGCAGGCCAAATCCATTTAAATAAACACCAGTGCTGCAGAATGATGACTGAGGTGTTTAAAGGCACTGATGCAGGACTAGCACATACACTGCATCACAGCTGGGGCCATTACTGCATTTCAGGCCAATATACTATACGAGTATTAGATCAGACACTGAAGATCTCACCGAAACCGAGGGCCTCTTTGAATTCATATGCCGTAAAGTGAGGGTGTACATGAATGCACCGTGACTATTATACACCGCGTATGCTTTCAAGCTGCCGTCTCTATTCACAAGGTTATTTGCACGGGATCCTTTTCCCCGAGCTGCAAAAATTAGTCGGTAGATTTGCTGTGGGAGAGAAACTGATTTAGAAAAAAATGTGCAGAGCTCTCTGTGCGAGTAAGTGTGCAGCCATTACTCATAGGTAAACTCATTACACCGGTCTAATAGCTCTGTCTCGTGACTCTGCCTGCCTATATGGAAAGAACATTAGCGCGGCCTATGTATGGAACACAGCATTGGAGTTCATTCATTCTTCTCTATGGTATGGATCAGACAGATAATTAACTGCGGAGACATGAAGTCATTGTTCAGTTGGAGATATGGCCTCATGCTGTGGACTGGCTAAATAACAGGGAAGGTGTCTGCTAATGTCTGGCAAATGACCCGGACCGTCTCTTTGCGCGTACGTCGCTTCCACCCTACTTCCACTGTACGCTCGCTATCCGGGGGAATTACTTTAAAATGCGAATATTGCCGGGGGACACCTCGAAGCATCGTGTAACCAAGGCTGGCTTCCATCATCCAACCTCCGCATGGCTGAGTCGGCCACCCCAGCCGTGGAAACACCGGTTAGCGGTGGCTTCGCCCCCCCACCCGGTGTCACGGGGAAATGAAAAACTAAGCAAAAGGAGAGACGGTGTTTGACTCCACCGCGGATGATTGGCATTCGGGAAAGACGCGACACGGCCTTGCAGACGTCGCCCACAGAGGGGGCGAGCCTCCAGGGACGAGACGAAATTCAACCGCATCCACCCGAGTGGAGCATTTCCCACGCCGATTAACATCCGCTCCGCAAAATAGTCGTCATCATTCGTTCGTCAGCGTTCGTCCCGCTCGGCTGCAGCGTTCGGTTTTTCTGCCCGCCGATCTCCGCGGCTAACGTCCGCAAATAACACCTCATGAAGTGACCGGTGGTGAATACAGGTTACGATTGAAAAAAGAAAAAAAGAAAAGGAGATGTTTGCCGTTGTGACGTGTAATTTTCGGTGACGTTTTTGTATTTTTACTCTTTTACAATATCGAGGGGGTGCATCCTCTTGCGAAGAGCACAGCTCCACTATCTGCATGAGCAACAGAATCGGGGATAATAGCTGGTTATGTTACCTTGAGAAACGAATCAGTCTTGTCTTGCGCATCTAATCGATTTCTCTGATATCCACCAAAAATACACCTCCTTTTGCAAAAAGCACTTGAGTTCTCGCACGAATGAATAAAGCTTTGTGGAAAGATGTGTTTTTCCTCCGACCGGCGAGAACGACTATGGGCGCGATATAAAATCTTGGACGGAGACGCTTCGCCTGGCAGGTTTTCTTTTAAGCAAACAACGGCTCTGTTTACAAATCAGTGTTTCTCACCAAAGAAAATCTATATTTCCACTTTTAAAACAGTGGTACTCTTTATTTTTACATCCCCTACCGCAGCTCCTTTGCCTTCGACCACCAAGCGTTGACAGACGGACGACGACCTGCCACGCGGTGCCTCAGGTCCCGTAAGGCCATATTGTTTTAATATAATTATTCTTTTTTAATAACTTGTTCCCACAAGGTAATTAACACCTGCACACAAGGCTTGAAAAGAAGGAAATAAAAACATTTTTAAAAACCCCCTTGCGGTACAATTATCCCGGGGCCGCAAAATGAAAATATCCTTAGGTGACTTTAAGGATTCCATACAGCATAAATGCTGGGTTCAGTTGTGAGAAGGTCTGCGTCGCACAGGGTCTGAACTGGATCGCTGGTGTTTTCGTCGTTTGGGGTTAAAACTTTTCCACTGAACGAGGAAACAAAGGGGTGTAATTTCCCCAAAAATCCTAACAAGGTGACTTCAAGTTGAAAGTTTGTTTGCGCGCATGTTTTACATCTTAAAATACTTTGACGCAAACATGGAGTTATCGCAGAGGGCGAATGGAAAGACACCCTGAAGGCTGGTAATTTCTGGGTGTCGTTTTCCCGCGCCCACATCATCCATATTCCCTCCACATGCACGCTGTCTAAACGGGGCTTTGCGGTGTTGTTGGGATTTCTTAATTCTTCCTTAATTTAAACATAACAAGTCCTCTGCCAGCTACAGGCGTACAGTAAAGTGCGTCGGAGCTGCGGTCTGGTTCACATAGTCCGGTGTCATTCTGGCCGTGAGCGGGGGAATATAATACAAGCAAAATAGGAAAATCAAAATATTGTGATCTCGGGGTAAATAGCGACTTGCAGAATTGAGTACAACCGCAAAAGTGAGAGAGACATAGAGAGAGAGAGAGAGAGAGAGAGAGAGAGAGAGAGAGAGAGAGAGAGAGAGAGAGAAGGGGTTGGGGGGATATGTATAAATAAGTTGTAATCACGATCTGCCATACATGGAAAATTTGTACTTTTACTCTCCTCATAAAAATTGGATTTATGTCCCCTGCTTGGGTTTTTATCTGGCGCTGGAGCACAAGGCCAGCCTGTGAACGTCCCGTCCCATAAAAACCCTCCCGATATTTGAATGGACCTCTGTGCCAGGCGCGGGGGGCTGTCGTGAAGAGGGCCCCAAATTACAGATCGCCGCCTCCGTGAGAGGTCCGGCAGGAAAACAACGGGGCAAGTTTATCGTGACATTCCAGGAACTCCAGGCATCCCTGATACCACGGTGGCGGAGCCGTGGAGGAATCTCCAAGTTTATTATGCATTTAACTATATTTGGTGTGTGATTGCATGTTTGAGAGCGCACGGCCACTGCATTTGATCCGTCCCTGTGGAATGGCACGCATCGCTGCGGGTCGAGGTGGAATAGCTAATGCAGTGTATGTATACATGTCTGCGTGTGTGCGCTACAATATTTATCAAAGGACAGCAGCCTGGACTAAAAGCATCAAATAGGCAAAGACGCCAACACACACACACACACACACACACACACACACAGACAGACACACGCACACGCGCGCTGTTCTTATACCGGTCTCATTGATTCCCATCCGCCGTACAAAGCCGGCGGTCCACGCTGGCAGACAGCAACAGAGACACGGCCAAGTGGAAGATTATTCGGAATAACATATACATCTCTGTGGGAATCCGGAGAAAAGTGACTGACAGCTGCAGAACAAATTGTGATGAAATGATTGCCTCACGCCATCGTATGACCGTCTCTATATCCTGTATCCTCTCCTCTCACATGTATGATTCATATGGATGCATGGAGGATTTCTTCAAAGCTCTCTCATGTTTATGAGTCCATAACATCTGACATATTCATGTTTACGCTCCCAAGCCACATTTGACATTTTCTAGATATGATGAATCATTAATGATGACCTCAATAGGCTTTCACATCTTTGGCCCACAGATCAATAAAGTGGTTAGGGGAGTAGGTCAGCGGGTCTCCAGTGGGGTCTGTCAGTGTGTGTGTGTGTGTCTTTGTCTTTTTGCCTCCAAACTGTCACACCCAGCAAGCCGCTGTAAAATGCTGGTGCTAATTGGCGGCTGAGAGCAGCCCCTGTCTGCCGCGCGACACTCAGGGGCTGTAGGAATTGCAGCTGGTTTTCCTCGTTTTTTTTTTATTTATTTTTTCCAAGCAATCCCTGCGTGCAGGGCTGTGGGAGTCCCATCCATTATTGATTAGATCCAAGGATGAAAGCAGGAACACTCAGTGGGGACGGAGCATCTTTGGCCCCCACGCAGGAAAGGGGGAAAAAAAAAAGAAAGCAGAGCCTTGACCGCCAACTCAGTGTGAAAAGACACAAGGAAATATCTGTTTTATTTCACAGTCAACTCAGAAGCAAATCTGGAAGCCAAAGTATACAAACAGAATTTCTATTAGGCGGGATAAATCGCATCATATGGTATGAATCTTTATTCACCCCTGCCATTTAGAAGCTCGGTCCTCGATGAGATTTTTTTTTTTCCTAGCCAGATGATGACATTGTGTTGTGCGTCGCGTTGCCAGCCTTGGCAGCGACTCAGCTCTGTGCCGTTCAATGATTCAGCTGTGTAGAATTGACCTCCACCTCACCTTGGCAATACTCCCCAACCAAATGGACGCTTGGCAGCCAGAACACACACTGGATATACAAGCATGCGTGCACGCCAGCGATAACACACACACACACACACACACACACACACACACGCACACACGCACGCGCGCGCGCACACACAGTTGCAGAAATACACAGATGCACACACAGACTCTGGGAAAGGTTACAATGCTGCTTGAAACAAAGGGGCAGATGGTTGTCAATGACAGAGTGCCAACGCTGGCGAGCTGGTTGAAATATGCATTGGTGTTTGTGCGTGTGTCTGACTACAGTATGTCCTTATACATCTCTCCGAGGCAGTTTTCACTGGGTAATGTTCGCCCGACATCAGCCTAAATGTCTCCCAACAGTCTTCTGTATATTTGTTTTGGCTTGTTGGCATGTGTCTCCTGGCCCAGAGCAAATTCTAACATCTATGCCAGACATTACTGTAAGGGGCTGTATGAAAAAAAAAAAAAAATGAATAAAAAAAAAAAAAAAAAATCAGGCTAAGACTGGATCTGCACTTGCTTCCCCGGCTATAAGTCAAACGATATGAATGCAGTAAATTGCGTCTGTGTTAGATCATGTGTATTTTTAGAGCAGTGTCTCAAATCTACGAACTGGGACGGCAGAGAGTCCAGAGACAGCTAATCGTGAATCGTCCCTCCCGGTTTCTTATCAGTGTTTTCGAAAACGTGGAAAAACCGCTGAGGTTAAATGCACGCGCGGTCGACAAGGAACGGGATCTAGACTACAACGGCGCTAATTTATGAAAAAAAAAAACAAAAAAAAACACTTCAGGTAAGTGTAAAATAAATACTGGAAGGTCTCTCCTCTCAGCAGGGACTGAAATTCCAGGCGTGCCATAAATTTGACAGCACATCGTTATGGAGGGTAAATATAAAGTTAAATTAAAACACAACCGCCGCTGGCATTCTGGCATGAATGGGTTTATTTCGCAGAACGCTAAAGTGCATATTGGAATGACAGCCCAATAAAGCTACAACGGTATAATGTATATATACCATGTGTGGGTATATATATTTATATATAAATTTGCTCTCTGGTCCACGCGACAACGCACCATCCATGCTCCAGGCGAAAGCTAACTCTCGAATTAGACCTACTGGGCTATTGTTAGCCCTCGCAGGTAGCCCAGGTGGCTACATCTTCCGTAGGTGTAGGGCCAAAAAATCCCTCTTAGGTTATAGCTGCAGCTACTTTTATGCTAAAGCTGTCATGCAGGGTATCGCTAACGTTCAAGCGACGTCTACTTTGCGGTATCCTGAGCTCTGAAATTACAAACTACATTAGGCAACAGGTAGCTCATAATCAATAGGCTACAGCTAATTCTAATATGATAGATACGGTAGCTAATGGACTACAGACGAGTCGATTGGTGTAGTTAGCACTCAGGTTGCAGCCGCTGTAGCCGTAGATATGTAGCTCTCGGTTATAGGCGGCTCGAGGACCGCAGCTATTGGGCTCTCAAGCTACTTGATGTTCTCTGATTACAGCAACTGCAGCTCTTGGGCCACAAGTAGCTTTGAGGCTCACGTTTGTTCTGGCTTTTAGGCCACATCCAGCTGGCCGAGATAAAGCCTGCTTGACTCAGCGAAACTCTGTTTCAAATGGAGACATTTCCTGCAGGGAACAGCTGGAGGAAGAGACAGACAGGCACACCTGCCTTGGCACGTGAAGAAAACACAAAACTTTCACTCATTCATTATCTGTACTGCTTCTCCTGCAGGGAGGCGGCGGGAGGAGGCGGCTGACACCGATCCCAGCTGATTCTGACCGGCGGCGGGGTGCAAATACAGCGGCTTTCACCCTCTTCTCCACAACTACAGACAATTTGGAGGCATCTATGAACCCACTACACATCCCTAGTCCGTGGGAGGAAGTTGGAGGGCAACCGCGGTGGCAGCGTAGTCGACATGCAAGCTGGGCGCAGAGAGGCCCCCGGCTGGATTTGAGCCCTCATTTCTTGCAGAAAGACGCGAGGAAACATCGCCCCGTCAGAGCGCTGCCTCGGAAATTGAATTTTTTTTTCCCAAAGCGTCCCATCCGTTAACAAACAACTGCGTTTCAGGCTCATTGTGAGCAATATTTAGCGCCTGACTCTTTGCCTTTATGTTGATTAGTCAATATGTAATTGACAATTTATATAGAGAGGTCCAGTGGGTGGGCTTTGTCTGGGTCTGAATCTATTAACATGCCGGCACTTTGTTTCTCTGCCAGCGCTGTATGAACGTGAGTGAGCAGGTAAATGCGGAAGTGTTGTGAAGCACTTTGAGCAGACAATGAGAGCACTGTATGAATGCAGGCAATTTGCAGTCCTTTTAGCTTTAAAGAGCCGCAGACGTCCATCAGGAGTTGGGGGAGAGCCGACAGAGAGCGGGAGTGAGTACCGGACTTGTGTTTTCCCGGGCAGACGTATAGATGGCTCAAAATGCATGATAATGTGTGGTGTTTGTTTTCACAGACGTGCAAGTGGCTAAAAATCACTTCATGCAGCTTTAAAGTGAATGAATGATTTCAAGGTGGTTAAAAAAAAAGCACTTGAAACCATTATCATCGTCGCAGTAAAGTACCACAAACACACCACAACCCGTGGAGTTTTAAGTGATCTTGGAAAGAAAACAAAAAAACAAAAGGTAAAAATGATTACTAATGGGACGGGGGTGGGGGGGCATTGAAAGCAGAGAGGTGGCATGTTTTCGA
>CAAKHD010011803.1:15200-31244 GCA_901007705.1 Fistularia tabacaria
GGGGGGGGGGGGGGGGAGGGGAGGAGGGGGGGGGGGGATGTTTGAGGAGAGGGGGGGGGGGGGGGGAGGGGGGGGGGGGGGGGGGGGGGGGGCAATTCTCACAGCAAAAAGGCTCCCTGGTTGGATTCCTTTCTGTGCAGATGAACAGGATGTCACTATTTGTGAATGAGAGGGAGAATAGTTGTACGTCTCTACACGTGACGCTGGGATGGAGAATACAGAATCAATGTATGAAGTCCTGTCTATTTATGAGAAAAATAATCATCCCTCGGTTTAGAGACAATTGGAGTTCTTAGCTAAAAATGTGCTTTTTATCGATTCACCCCTTTCATGCCATTGATTGTATTCTAACCTGCACTGGGTCCTGCGTGCCATTTCTCTTACACTGAAGAAAGTTTTCACGAGCACTTGGGAAATGAACCCGCTATCATTTTGAGAAATGGGTGATAAGCGGTGTTCTTGGGGGGGGGAAGGAGCGGGAGAAAGTTAAAAAAAACGAACTTTTACATTGCATTTTATCTATTTTGATTAGAGCCAACATTTCAGGTTTAATTGTCCCCATGCTTGGATTTCCAGCCAGCACACCTGACTTCTCCCTCCAACCACGTCGTTGGCACGTTCAATGACCGTCCAGTCCAATCCATCCCGGGTCGTTAGCCCTGTCTGCGAGGCTAATCATCGCCTCCTCTGGCTCCGAGTTAGCCGATGAGACAGTTAAATATTCATGTCCCACCGCAGTGTAATATCCTCTTCAATGATGTTTGAACCTTTTGACCCGGGGTAATCAGCAGTAATCACATCGTCGCGCTGAAACGGTGATAAATTTGATCCGTGGACGTGCGCGAGCCTGCTCACGGAGAACGACGTGCATCTGGCAACAACGAAAAATGACATCCCTGAACTCGAGCGCGATTGTCGCGTCCGGCAGAGATACGGCGCGGCGGATGGCGGATGCTTCCCGGTGACAGGCGGATCATCCCTCCCGGAGGCGCAGAGCTGTGACATCACTCGATTAATAACGGCGCAATTAATTATGACCTATTAGACTGGGGAATTAGATTAGATAGAGAGGAGGAACGTAGCCGTGTGATAATATCACTCTAGGATACAGTCATGGCGTCGGGCCGGGGCGGACGGGGAGGGGAGGCGGGTCACACAGAACACACAGTCTATACGCCTGGTTGGAATGACACACGTGCTGTCTAATTCTACCAATGAGAAATGTCGTGATCGATATGATAATGCTTCCAGCATTCCTCGTAAGAGCGTCGTAATGAGATCCCTCCCAAAAGTTGCAGATCCACACAGTCGGACTTTGACGTCTGCCAACGTGACAGCAAACAGGGGCGTCGATGAAAGTTTCATATTGATGACACAGTTTGTGTCGCCGGCGCCTTCAAGGTATGTTCGGAGCAGCTGTACGGAGGGTGTTTAATGCATGATTATGTTATATGACTGTGAAATATGGATGCCACCCCTCCCCCCGACCCCGACCCCGCACCAGAAAAAACTAAATGCAGGCAGTGATAAACGTGACAGTTTAGCGTTACTATTTAATGGTATACAAAGGAAGTGGATTTAATTTGTGTAAACACGTTTGACCTTGAAATAACTGCTTCCATAAGACTGACGTTTTAAAGATGAATACATGTCGACTGTAGACCGAGTTAAAGTTTAATGCCCTGCTTTGCGTAGTATTTCCATTAAAATGCATATTCAACTGGATTAGGGCGGCATGGAGCCAAATGGTTGGCGCGGCCACCTCACAGCGAGAAGGTCCCTGGCTCAGTCCCCGCGGGAGGTCTTTCTGTGTGGGGTTTGCAAGTTCTCCCCGTGTCCACACGGCTTTCCTCCCACAGTCCAAAGACACGGAGACCCTGTGCGGCCAGATGTGTGAATGTTTGAGAGTGGATATGTGGCCGGGGTGCCTTCCAGCACCCCGACACCCCCACTGCAGGACACGCATTGCAGATGATGAATGAATGAATTTATCGTGTTGCTGTTATTATTCTCATTGTTACTCATTATTATTGTAGAATGATTATTTGAATGTGTTATTCATTTTTATTTATTGATTACTGTTGAACAGATAGCATTTTGTTCAGTTATTTCATAGCTGTTGTCATATCATGTATTATAGTTTTCAGACTTGCGTGTTTGTTTATAGAAATATTTTGGGGCCAGAAATTCCTAACGTGGGGGGGGACTCAGCTCAGAGGAGGAGGCGTCGACCAATCAGAAAACAGCAGGTTATAAAGGTGTAATTCAACCGCTTGTAGGCGGAACGCAAGTTCTTCATATCTTCTAATAATTACAGCGGAGCGGGAGCGAAACCCTGGGAAAGCTGAAGGCCGTGGGTGCGTAACAATTGTTGTTTGCTGACTTCGCCGGACGGCCCACAAAGAGCTCCAACCAGGAGAGGAGGCGGCGGAGGCATGGAGGGAGAGGGGCTGAGGGAATCCGACGTCCCAAGAATCAAGGCGCCCTGTGACCTGCGACCCGGCGGCATCTAGAAACGCTATTTTGGCGCAGCGACGACGGGGCGGCAGCGTCACATGACCGACGGCTTCACTCTGAACGGGACCATTACTGTCAAGTTGTTACGTGCCGCCAATTTACACAATATAGTGTGTGTTTTATTGATTTTTACATTTTCCTAATGGGTTCCACCTGATGATATCATGGTATAATGTCATGGATTAAGGGTACATGGCGTTAATGTAACACTACTAGAATTCTATAGGCAGATTTTATGTCATGAGAGTTAAAAGTATGTTATTAACGTCTTGAAACGGCCACATTTCTTCACTAAAACCACTATAAAACTTGCGTAGACTGCGCTATTACGTCCCGATTTTGGAGCGGTTCTCGCCAAGGACGCAATCCCTCCATTCTAAATTGGTCAACGGTTTTGTAAAATATCTAATTCCGCAGTTTGCATAAGTGAAAATAAAAACGTACGAGTTTCTTTTTGCTATAAGGGTTACACAAATCCTAATGCTTGTTCTTGCCTCTCTGTGGACCCCAGGCTGGGGGATTCAGACCGAATAATTGTAGAGATATTAATGATTTATACGTCTGTTAGGCGAGCTATCCTAAAAAGCACCCTCAGGGACGGTGCGGTTTAACAGCGGGTTCCTGTTCCGCGATGCATAAAAGTCTGAAACACCTCACATTACAAAATCAATCAGCAGCAATGGAAATAGGCAAAGAAGCTACAGGATAGAAAAAACAAAATATAACAATGGCGGGTCACTGCAAGATAATTACATCACCGGTCTCATTTCTGTTCAACAGATAATGTTTATATGCCTGGAGTGAGGAAAGGGAATTACTGCTTTTCATGTGATGGCGAATCTTATTTTGCAAAATCCGTGTACACCTCTGATGAGGGATTACATCCAAGGATATTTCACCACCACAAAGAGTCCATTCTTCTCCTCCCGGGAGTCTTCATGGCGGCGAAACCAGGGGCCGACCCCTCTGGGAACAGGGTTCCTCAAATCCCACGAGAGCTGAGCTCCTGCTACCCTCAACTTTCTGCTATTGGAGACTGACAGAAGCAGAATTGCTAAAATAGATAATTCAATGAATAAATAAATGTGCATTGTCTTTGAGCCTGAGGTAGTTTCGGCAGGTGTACCCATGTGAGGATTCTGGGTTTCTTTGGCTGTTTTATATTTACACCCACCCTGTCGGCCCCCGCGGTGTTACACGTGCCCCCCCCCCCCCCCCCCCCCAACCACCACCACCAGGAGGGCGTGAACATCTTATCGCGTTCTAATACACCTCCCAATTAGCGGTTTTGTGGCATCATATGTCGTCAAAGTTCATTAGTTTTTGTTTTGAATATGCATGAATATCAAACCGCGAAGACAAACCCACGGAAAAAAAAAGGGGGTTCAAGCCGGCAGAGCGAAAAAAAAACACGCTTAAATGTCAAAAGGATAAGGTGGAAGACGTGGGGGCTCCACCTGCAATGTCCTCGTCTGGAGACACCCGGTCCCTGGAGGTGACCGTACTCAAAGTGCAGCTCGACGCATGGAAAAAGACAGCTTTCACGTCCTCCGGTGATACCGCTTTTTGTTGTTTTTTGCGAAATCTATAACTCGGGTTACAGACGAACGGACCCGTAAACCCTTAGAATAAGTCAAGAAACACCAAAGGGATTGGCCGCATTATCCACACATTGTTAAAGACTGCAGCAACCAGACCTCTGCGGGGTTCTGACTTGAATCATTTTAAAGGCAGAGAAAACCATGAAAACTAAAGAAACACACATTCTCCTCCGTTCCTATGAGCTCTGCGTCCGTCCACATCATTTCGGTGTGAATTGTTGACTTTTGGGAATATCAGCCAAAGACACGTCTGCTTTCAATCAGATGCAATTGGGCTCGATGGAGCTTGTTTTGTGCCAAAATATTACATTTAAGACCTCAACGTTCAATGTCTCCTTCCAAAAATCATGGCTCACTTACTTAAGATTATCCATAGCCCTCGTTAAAAGCTGCCTCATGCAGAAACTCTCATGTACGGACAAAATACACCCTCATAAAAACCGCTGACGACAAAGTCCGTCTATTATTTGGAGTAATCGCTCCATCATTTTTCTCCTTTTTTTTTTTCCTTCTGGAAGGAGACTGTTGAGCTCTTTCTTTTTTTTTTTTTTCTTTTTTGGTAATTTAAGGACGTGAAGAGACGATTCAGTTCCACGACAGCTGAGAAAAGCGCAAATATTTTGGCCGATGTGGTTAACTGTGCTAGGTCAACATAAAACAACGGAAAAAGCCTGAGAGATTAGTGGTTGTTGTTTTTCTTTATCAAGAATTTCACCTGAGACACCCCGACAAGGCTGTCAATTCAGGCAGTTCTTCGCGTTTTGGGCCGTAAGCGGTCCCGTCATTGTACGTTCCCGCTCAACACTTCTGTGGCTGTTTTGAAATTGCAAGCCAACGAGTAAACCTGACGTCACTTCTCTCGGAGGAGCCGCGCAGAGTCCGCGGAGAACCGCCTGCTAAACAAAGGGGCTCTCCCGTCGGCTGCGGGCAGAGCCGCCGAGGCCTTTGAAAAGCCAATAAGGAGCAATGCTTTCTCAAGAGAAAATATGTAAAAGGATGATTTCATCCTTCAGCGCCGCTATTTGAGGACCTCAACGAGACAAAGGCGCTGAGAAGGATGCGTTCAAGGGCTCTCATGGCCCTCTGCTGCATTCCACTGACATCTAGTGTCAGATTTGGGAAGTTCCTTCGAAAAGCCCGGTGCCTGACCCTGTGCAAGCGTGCACTTGAGCACCCACACACACACACACACACACACACACACACACACACACCTATTCACCCGCCCCCAAGACACAGGCGTTATCCCCTTCCCCATACATCAGCGTGCTTTTATTGATCTGCTCCCTACGACCTTGGATGATCAGACAAGTGGAAGCGCGGCGTCGGAATGAAACCCATCCATTCTGCGTCCGCTCTCCGGTCGCTGTAATGACTTAAGGGAAGACGGGGAGGAAAAAGGAGCCCGTGGAGATGGACCCCCTGAACCAGTCAGCTCTGCAGCAGCCTTATGCTGCGGCCAGCCTCGCCTGCAGGCAGAGTCGGCTCCGGCTGACGGAAAGGAAGTGGGTCAGTCCGTCTGAGATGAGACGTGAGCTGTTTTCTATTGAATCAGGCGCAGATGGATATATAGATTGATGGCGCCGGCTCCTCGGTCGGGTTATGTAAGTGTATTCGTTCCCAGGGTAGCCCAACATCTGAATATGGGATACGGTGTATTAAAATGATAATCAGAAGATGAATGATGAAATTTATCCTCCTGGGGTGAAAGAGGCAGAGGAGCCATGCTCCAGGGGCTTTGCAGAGGAGGCTTCACTTGTTTCATCCTCTAACATGCACCATCTAACATGTTTAAACATGTTTCCCTGCAGCTAAAACACGACTAGCACCGCTAGTAATGATCATTTCATCCTACTTTAATTGCAGAAATTGCTATATGCCGGGTTTTATAGGTTGACCGTCCGGCGATGTATACCGGGTTTTAAATGTCGCGGGCTTTTTTTTCATCATCATTCTTTATATATGACCTTTCATTAATATTACACAATGGCTAATAGCGGGAATAATTCATGTCCTCTTTCATGAAACTCTACTTTTAATGTGAAGTGCACTGTCATATGATTTGATCCACTTCAGATTCCCAGGCTGTGAAAAACGTACAATTTAAACCACAAACAGGAACTTTTGACGCGCTTCAAAAGTCCACGGCGGCGGTAAGAAATCACCTGCAGCCGCAAACACAGTCTAGAACAGTGCAATATCCCTTTGTCTTTGAATGACGCTTCGCCAAACAGAAAGAAATGTGTTCACGCGTTGCCCGTATAACGCCACAATGCAATTTATTTGGTGCCGTAACCGAGATTTATAGCAATGTCTCTGTTTTGTCACCTCCATCAAACGCCGAGGTACCGTTTGTGGTGAAGAGAAGGGTTACCATGTGAACGGCGCTCCGCGCATTGTGTTTTAATGACACCAGAAGCAAACGAAAAAAGAAAAGGTCACAGTTAGAATGGTTATAATTAGTTCTCTACATATCCAGCAGTGTTTTAGCCTCATGCTAGTACATTGTCCTGTTATTGATTAATTCAAGCCATTTATTTTTTCTCTCATGCCCGTGAAGATCTGCACGGGAGGACGCTGAGGCTGGAACCGCCAGGCAGGAGGCCTGGAGGAAGACCAGGGAGGAGATTTATGGATGGGTGGGAAGGGTGGCCGGGAAGTTAGTCGGTGCGAGAGAGGAGGCAGAGGAGAGGGTGAAAAGGAGGAAGAGGAACGGCGGTGGCAAAGGAAAAAGAAGAAGCTACCTGCGTCTGCTCTCCGTTACAAACACACGATGTGGCACTCGCTGCCGACAGCAAGGAGTGTCATCGGACAGGGAAAACACACTTCCTCCTCCCTGCATCTGAGCGTAAACACTTTGAATCGATTCAATCTTGAATCTGTTTCTTGTGCTGCGAAAAAAAAAAAAAAACGTCTCCGTCCAGTTTGAAGCGCTGGATTTCCGCTTCCAGTTCAAATCTGTTTTATTTCGTCGTGAATCCAAATCAGAATCAGAATAAGAATTGCTTTAATCGGCAAGTCATTTTACAGCTGCAAGGAATTTGTTTCGGTTAACGGTGTTTAACAGACAAACATGTAACAGGCATTCAGTACACGAGGAGTGAAATCAGGGCGATTGTGGTTGATGGTGCAAAGTTCACAAAGTTGTAACGTTCACCTTCACACACAAAGATACTTTGGAAAATTAAAAAAAAAAAAAAAAAGCTCAGGCGCCGGCAGCTTCAGAAACATTTTAAACGCGTGACTCACTCACGTTCATTGAAAATGAATATGACTGAAGCAAATTTCCAATCAGCTCCCTGAGCAGAAAACAAGCCCATCAGAGCCGCGATCGAAAAACGTCTCATCGCTATTTATACTTTCCAGAGCGGCCTTATCTCACCAAAGTGTGGCAGCGTTTTGACAGCTTTATTTCTCTTTCTTGTGTCTACCTTCAGACTTTAGCCGTCTGGGAATCTAATTATAGCGAATATTGCATATCTTCGCGGCGTTGGTTGTCTTTGTCAGGAAAAACAGATTGACGAGCACTGGAGACGAGCATAAAGCCCAACATGAGAATGCATTTAAAGATAAAAAATAAAAAACAGAAAAGGGGGGTTTGAGGAGAGAGTTTATTGCCCATTTTGAACAATAACGAGCTGCACGGTCATGCGGCCGCACACAAACACACACACACACACACACACACACACACACCCCTCTTCCTCTTCATCATAGGATGTGACACCTGACGGCCCATTAGTTCCCAAACTGCTATTCTATTCTATGAATTCCTCTCCTTATAGAATATTTAGACTCTGTGTGTTTCCCTGCGCTTGTCAACATGGGATGCATTATTCATGTTAATGTGCCATTATCAGACGCTCTGCGTGATGTAACACAGCCATTCCCCTGCCCTGCACCCACAAACACACCCCGCGACCTTGTGAACTGTGGGCTGCCGTCGCCCCGCCGCCAGCGGCTTCGCTCCATATAATGCATCCGGAGGGAGGGAAACGGCGCTTGACAGAGGCCTTATTGTGCAATTAAACTGCTTTCGGGAAGTAAAGCTGAGCAGGAGATTACAGGTTTGAGAATTTAACATAGTGGATCTTCGACTTTGCATCTGCGAAACCGGCCTTTAACAAGGCGATAAAGTAGAAGACGAGCTCTTAAGGCGACTTTCAATGAAATAGGCGTGCCCTTTCTTCTCTTTTTAATGCCGAAAAATTCTGTCTACTCAGCGGCTGCTTGTGTTGGCAATGATTATTACGTTTCCCCTGATTTTTTCCCTCGGATTCATCGAGGCATGATCTTTTATTTATGTTTTATTTTCAGCCTATGTCACTGTTATGCATGTCACTGTGACCTGCTTTTGCTTTGAATAAATGATACTCTTCAAGCAGCACTTTGGTCGGCATGAAAACGCTGTCTAAGAGGAAAAAATACGAAGCCAATTTCAGTGACGCAATTACGTATGTCGGTGAGCCCGCTGCCTTCCTCGCTGACTGAATTACACGCTTACACGCGTAAAACACTGATGTTTTCACAGAATCTCTGACTTTTTAATTTGCCCACTGACTGACTCAGTGAGTTCGACAGTGATGCGTTCACTGACCCGCTTGCAGATATGCTCTAACTTCTCTTCTCATGACTTACTAACTAAATTAGATGGATGGACTTGATGAAATACTTTTAACGCACTGCTTTACTGAGCGACTTCATCACCGACCAACTTACTCACTCACTGACGAACATCCCTTCAGTCACTTCATTCATCACCTACGGATCTACTCACTAACTCGCGACAATAGACAAGATAGGATTGGATAAGATAAGATACGTTGGGCTGCATTGCATTGCATTACCTTACCTCATGTTGCCTTACATTACAATACAGTCAGGTAAGGTAAGAGGAAACAACATAAGCTAAAATAAGACAACATTGGATAAAGTTGGATAAGGTAAGATAAGATAAAATAAGATAAGACAAGATAAGATAAGAAGCCTCAGTAAAGAACCATAGTGATATAAGCAATAAGGAAACCGAAACAAAGATACAAACACTTGCTGAGCGTCTCAGGACTGGCCTCTTTACCAGAGCACTGCATTTGTTATTTGTTCACGCCCGGTCTTATTGTCTTGCTTCGTGCGTTCCGAAAACGATGCCAGTTTCCTCCAATTAAAAAAACATGTAGATTTGAACAGGAATAGGAGTATCTCCATGACTCCATTTGAGTCATGGAGATACTCCTATTCCTGTTCGGCAGATGATTCCAGGCCGTCGGCACACACAATTGAATATATTCAAGAGGAAGAAAAGAATAAATAAATAAAAAGAAAAAGAAAAGAAAAAAAATAGCAATAATAATAATAATAATAACAATAATAATTCATATGAATTATTATTATTTTCTAGAGAAAGAAAAAAAACAACGATGAGAACTGTTCAGTCTTGGTTGTCCAACTGAACCGCTGTGCAAACATTAAACTACGTCTGCTGGTCCGTGCCGTCAGGTCAGCAGCAGCGCAGTCAAGCTAAACTGAGTAACCTTCTGGGTGTCCTCATTCAATTGAGGCACATTTTGAAGCTTTACGACGCGCATTGTCATATTTAAGTATGGTGATGTATTGTGCCACGGGGCAACGTTACACCCCTATAGACGACCATTTACTCATATTTAGAGGCAACTTGAGGGGGTTGTTGGGTTATAAATCCGTAAAGCGATGGAAAGTGTGAGACACGCCAACAGGTGGGATCTGAGAGGCGGAGCGGGGGAGTGGAAAAGCAGCACAGAAGCGGCGAACGCAGGTCGCAATAAAAACTATAAACGGCCGCCGCGCACTGCCAACTTTTTTATGTGTCTTGCAGGGCACGCTGGGACGGGCGCCACCGCGCCTTCCGCCCCGAACAGGATTAGCCGGGGAGAGAAAACATGACTGTCATCAGACCGAAATATTGTGGGATTGGAAAACACTTTGCCCCTCTCGTCTTGACGAGCCAATAAATGAAAGGCTTTTCACAAGTGATTAGCATGATGGCGGCCATGTTCCAGGATACTGTCGCTGGATTTGCAGGATGGTGTGGGCTGATGCGTGCGTTATTTTAGAGATAGCGGACGTGCAGGATGTATAATTCATCCCACTAAAGGATAACACCCCCCCATGCCAGCAAGTAAAGGAAGTAATAAGAGTAGCAGGGCATGCAGCCCAAATGATTATGCTTTACGACGGCTTCTAAATAAGGAGGATGAAAAAGGAAAATCCTGTTTGCACATTCTCTTAAGGGGGAGTGTAATTATCTGTCAGCCAATCAACACCTAGCACTCACTTCCTGTCTCTGACCTTGCCGGACTCGTAACCATGGAAATCTCTCTCTCTCTCTGATGGAGCACAGCTTGGCCATTCAAAAACATTTGTGTGTGTGCGTGTGAGAGGAGATGAACAACAAACAGTTTTTATGCCTCTCTCTCACCAGGGCACCTTGGATGTAGCATTATCCTGCGTTTTATGGCTCACCGTGCGGCGTCCAAACGGCAAATATGCACGGAGGGGGAAGCAGCAAGCGCGTGCACGCGCTCGCACCACGGCAAACACACCAAATCTGTCTGCTGGTTTTCAACACACGCGGATCCGATGAATATGTGAAAATTACAGTATTTGTTTTCTTTTCATTCGGGATTTGTTATGACAGTCTGCATAAATAATGCACCTCTAGGAAACATTGAAATATTTAGAGAACACATATTGGCAGGATGTGACAGAATTGGAATGTGTGCCTGTGTGTGTGTCTGTGTGTGTGTGTGTGTGTGTGATTGTTTCTTTTAATGTTACTTCAGCTACGGCCACTGCCTTGAAGTCAGCCTGTCTTTAATGAGAGCTCCAGCTTACAGAGACACCAATGCTCCTTTAGTTGCTGTTGCCAGAGGCGTTTGAAGTCATTGACAAGGCGGTTTAATGCCGCCGCCCAGACCCGAGCCCCGCGGACGCATTGGATGCTGCCGAAACTGTCTCTGACGCAGGGAAGAAAAAAAAAAGTCAAAAATAATTCTGTCAGATTCTTTCATGTCATATTGAAAGATAAAAACCCAAAAGAAAAGTTATCACGGCAGAGCCGCTGGAGGAAAAGCTTGTTTACATCGGAAGGCTGGAGGCTCGGAGACAGAAGTTCGTCTTCTAGCCGCTCGAGCCGCTGCTGTTGTACAAGCGCCTGAAAAAACGGGCCGTGTTCATGAGGGTAAAATGATGCACCGAGATGTCTTTAAACAAACATATTCAGGCCAAAACAAAAAAAAAACGGTGCGCCATTTTTAATGATTTGTAAAAGCAGGCTCTTCGCTGCGGCCCGTGAGAAGGCGATCGCTTGGCCTGATCAGTTGGCCGTAAGATGTCAGGTCTCACCGGGCCGTGGAAGACCCTTAAAATCACAGTAGCCGCGCTCATTCCCTCAAACAAGCGCTTCCTTATTTGCGTTACTTCTCAATCCACAATCAGCTAAAAAGTGTGTCTGAAAGAGGAAAGATAGGAAAGAGGTTGAAGCACTAGAAACTAGAAAGCGTTGAAAATGATGAATGAGTTGACTGCTGGGGTAGGAAGTGATCATTCCCTGTGAGTCAAAAGTGCGACGATGCAACACAACACTGACGCACGTATCACGACATGAAGTCATCTGGACGGTGCTCTAATTTGTACTGCAGCGGAAACATAAAACAAGACAAAAAAGGTGAAAACTCTCAATGAAAATGTCAAATGTTGACCGGAACATTGCCTCAAAAATGCAGTTTACACAGATATGGAGACATATTAAATATTTGAAATCACCTGGAGCTGATCGAATGTGGGATCATGAAATAAATAAAAGAAAACCCCGAAAATTAAAACAGTGTCCTGGCCAATATGTTCACAATAATCTTAACATATGTCCGAAAAACTGCTTGAAAGGAAGACGGACCATCAAAAATGACCTTCCTGGGAACCCCAAGGTTAATCTGTCTGCATTAAAGGACAAAAAATGCATTCATTTATAAAAGGTTTTCACTGTATTTTGCTGATAGTTAATAAAGTACTGTTTACTGGTGGATCAAACACATACCTGAGGGGTGAGCACATGCACTGAGAGGGATGGAAGAATATAATATTATTTTAATAATTGGAATCATCCTCCAATCCTCAGGCTGCTGAGGTTTGGTGTTTGTTTTCCTCCCCCGCTTCCGGGAAGCGGGTTGAAGTAATCCTGACACAATCGGGACTGGACGTGCGTTCGTGATCGCGCATGCGCGGTGCGTCCCGACGCGCGTCTCCCCTCGGAGCCGCCGGCTGACTCCGCCGCTCGGCAGCGTGAGGAGGGCGCGCTGCGAACAGGGGGTAAGACCGAGCCCTTCCGGGACTGTCATTGTGTGTGTGTGTGCGTGTGTGTGTGTGTGTGTGAGGATGAGTCACGACCAACGTTTTCCCTTTCCCGTCGTGGGGATGACGAGGAGGAGGAGGTGATGATGAGGGGGAAGAAGATAAAGTCATTGATCGTCATTGGGGAAGGAGGCAGGGCGCCTTCCTTCTCCCCTCTCACTCGTTTCATCATCTCAGATAATCTGCTTTAAACAGTCAGACGAAGATGAGGGGCAAAGTTTCCCCCCAAAAGCTCCTCGATCAACATGTTATCTACTCCGAACGGATCAGGATACTCGATTATTGAGATATTCAAATGGTCAGAAAACCTAATTCTGCTTGAGATGCCGGACTATGGAATGATCCGGAATAATCTACTTTGATATTTAGGGGGGAGACGGCTGCTGGCTTTTCCTACAAAAGATGCTTTAATTGCAAACACGTTTCATAAAATGTATTGAATAATTGGAGCGGCAATTCAGAGACAGTTACTCGAATCATACTTTGAATTCTAAAGGTAAAGTGGTTGTTAATCCTAGGATTTACAGAAATGAAAATACAGATTATTGACCTATTAAATGCATATCGTGCGGTTAAACCCAGTTTCGGGGTCAAGAAGAGTTTCCGGTGGCTCCCGCAGAATCATCCTCTCGTGTTTTGGGACGTGTTTTGGACGCAGACTTGGCCAGAACGTGAACATTATTTAATCCAGTTGTTATCAACTATTTATTCCACCGGTGGTTCTTCATAAATCCAGGGGTTTTATATTTGATAAGGCATCCTAATGAAAGAAAAATGCTTATTTCTTTAAAAAAAAATCAGTGTTGTGGGAAAACAATGTCTTCACCACATCAATGATTTACTCTTAGCAAACTGTACTTTTCAGTCAGTGTGTTTTTACACTCCGTCTTTCACCGCCCAAGTTTGATAAGTCAGTTTATCAACGTATCAATGAAATGCATTTACAAAGGTAAATGTATTTGTTGACTATCGATGTAGACATTGTTAAAACTCTTGCATTGTGATTAATTTGCATTTCTAATGTTTTCCCTAGACTTGTAATGATACTGAACACGTCCACTGTGAAATAATTTGCTTTATTATGATTACACTTTCATTTGTACTCCGTGTTTATTCTGCTCTTGTTGAGGTTAGAATTGAATGCTAATTCTTCAATTCCAAATGGTCTAAAGCCTGGTTAATTAACTAGAACTATTATGGGTCACTTACTGGTTCAATAACTATTACGGGTCACTTACTGGTTCACTTACTTTATTTATTCTTGCTTGTGTGTGTTATCTATATGTAAATGTGTATGTATATATGTGCATGTGTATATTGTGTATAAGTGTATATGTATTATATGCAGGTATGGGTATGTGTATGTTTCTATGTATGTATACGTGTGTGGGGGCATGTATGGTGACATATGTGCATATGTGTATGCATTTATATATGTGTGTGTATATCTTTCCTGACTGTTTTTTTTTTCTTTTTTTTAAATGTTGCTGCTGCAACACCCGAATTTCTATGGGGTTCAATAAAATATTATCTTATCTTCATGCTCAGGCCTGGATCGGCATACATTCGGGGCCTCTAGTCCTTCATTTCCTACGTGAGCCAAAGGCAGCGGCAGTCCTGGGGGGCAGTGTTGGGCATCATGTTCCAAGAATCTGATTATTTTCCAACACTAACTATATTTGAGTTTGGGGCGATGGATGGCATCATCTGTAGTTTTGGGCAAGACTCATTTAGATTTTCGTGATTTTTTTTTTATCTTTCTCGACATGTCTTCGATAACAAGCAAAACGATTAATCAGGAAAAGAATCCAGTCTCGATGCTTCCTTGAGAGAACTTCAATTTCCTGAGGTATTTCTACGTGCACTGCGTGGTAGCTCAGCTCTGGTATCGGAAAGCGGAGCTCAGCTCCACTTTGTCTTCAAACTTTCCTCTTTTCAGCTACTAAGTGTTTCATTTCCCTTAAAGCTCATAGACTAGCTCGCCCGAATTTGAAGGAATCAAGTATGCGTGTGTGTGTGCGTGTGTGTGTGTGTGTGTGTGTGTGTGTGTATGTGTGTGTGTGTGTGTGTGTGTGCGTGGATGTGTGTGTGTGTATACGGGGTAAATACTCGACTTCCCGAACCTCATCCACTTTCCATCCAGCAGGAAATACTGCACTGTGTAATTTAGGCTTCATCCATAACTGCCAATTGAAAGCAGGGATGTATATGTTTGAGCGTCACTGCACATGCACGCAAACACACACACACACACACACACACACGCAAACACATTCATTGTTGTGTTGCTGCATTAGTTTTGTATACATCCCCACAATTTCCCGTTACAAGCGTGCGTAAACACAAATCACATGGACCCACCAAAAAAAGAAAAAAAAGAAAGGGGCTTGTTTATCGAACGGACGCCGGTCAAATTGCAGAGCGCGATAACTGAAATTCAATGTGAGATTGGGACGGCGTGCGGACGCGGAGAATGAAAGAAATCAATCAAAGCGTGTCATGAGAATCACAACGGGTCCTTGTACACGTTGTGACTCATCCGTGGGTGGTAATGGAGCCACCTGAGGGGCCACGGTAGCCGTCAATAGCGCATGCAGAGCAACAGTAACTAAGGCAACCCGGTGACACGGTCAACAATTTACGGCGAGTCTCTGATGGGGAGGTTTTATTGAGGAAATCTATATTCAGCAGATCAAGATTGTTTGTGTTGGCTGCTGACAAGCACACATATCAATCTGGACCGGGACGTCTATTTTTTAACAAATCAGCTGCCAATTTTTTTTATTTATTTTTTTTTCCCCACAAGCTCAGGTGTACGAGGTGCGTGTGAGCCACGATGGCGTCGAGCTCCGAGGCTCCTGTTTCCGGTTCCGGAGGAGAATCATCCGGCAGTGAGGTGAGCGTTTGTTTTTCTTTTTTTCTTTTTTTTTTTCCTTAAACGAAGATCTCTTTTAAAAATGCGTTCCCGCCTTTTTGGTCTCCCGACCGTCTCAGGCGAGATCTGGTTGTCTGCACTTCGGAGTGCGTTCCTATCTGCACCACTTCTACGAGGAATGCTCGTCCTCCGTGTGGGACAGGGACCAGGAGGGCCAGACGGGCTTCCGAAGCCGCACGTGTTGGAACTTGGCGATCTGGAAGGTGGGCTCCAGATTTCGACCTTCGACCTTTGGTGCCCGGGAGCTCAATCTATCCGAGTGACGGGGAACCGTAAACATTCGAGGAACAGCGATCAGCTTTTTCCGATGTTTTTCCATCGTTCGCGCCGCCCGCGAAGCTACAATGTGACAAGAGCCAGAGAGAGAGGAAAACTCCCTGTCCGTCAAAACAAACAAGTCAAGGATTCCCAGAGCTCCCTTTGTATACAGTTGTAAAGCAGGCTCGTGCACGCGCTTCACTTCCAGCCGCGGCAGCCGGCGTTATTTGTAAAAGTGAGAGTAACGGCCAGGCCGCTGCGCGTTTTTTTTTTTTTTTTTTTTTTCCCCCCCACAAAAACAGGGGAGACCTTTTATAAAAAACGAAAAAAAGAGTGGGGCCCCACGAG
>CAAKHD010011803.1:31264-49761 GCA_901007705.1 Fistularia tabacaria
GATTCCCAGAGCACCCTTTGTTTATAGTTGTAAAGCAGGCTCGTGCACGCGCTTCTCTTTCTGGCGCGGCAGCCGGGGTTATTTGTAAAAGTGAGGGTATCGGCCTGGCCGCTGCGCGTTTTTTTTTTTTTTTTTTTTTTCCTGCCTCATAAACAGCGGAGATGACCTTTCATAATAAGCGAAGAAGAGTGCTGAGCACGACGAGAAAAAAGGCACCGGACTGCAGAAACCACGTCTCCTTTCTCCCCCCTCCCAGGTGTCCTTGGCCCTGGGTCTTCTCATCCTGACCGCGGGGGTCGCCAGCCTGTCGGCCGGTTACTCCACATCCCCCAAGATCGAATCGTTCGGAGAGGGGGACATGTTTTTCGTGGATTCCCAGGCCGTGGTCTTCAACAGGGGGATCCACGTGACCACGGCGGCCGGGATCTGGCTCTCGTGCCTGGGCTCGGCCCTGGCGGCGATGGGGGTGGTGGTCTGGATCCTCCCCAGGGCCAACTCCAGAGAGGGGCGGAAGCGGAGGGCGTGGAGGCGTGCAGGGGACGCCGCCACCCGACCGCCCGGCGCAGGGGGAAGGGGGATCCCTGCCTCTCTGTCCAAAGTGGAGAATGTACAACAGGCTCCTTGAACATATCCCCGCGGAGGTGCCGTCCGTCAGACGCGGGCCCGGGTTCTAATCCCTGGGCCTTATTTCTCTGGTGTTCCATCTTTTAGGTTTACTAGTTCAACCTGTGGACTCTCCATTCTGTATCGCACAAAAGCTACATCACCGCAAAGTAAGTTTGAATCGAGGTTTGAACTGTCCAGTTGATCAGGGGCCGTCGGAGGGAGAACGAACGGGACAGGAGCAAAAGCCGTGATTCGAGAATTATTCAACCTTATAAATCTGTGGCTTTGCACTATCAAAGTAGCGAACCCAATGAAACCAAGAGGAGAATAACACTCCTGGAGAAACGATCGTGTGAAATTTTCCATGGCATTTAGCAATAACGCACACAAACACATGTCTGACTGTGTGATCTCTCATCGTATTCCTTCCCAGAGATTCATACTTTTTCCTGCCTGAATCCCACAACAGCCCCGATTCCCCGCCGCGAGGCGGAGCTCACAACTAATGACTGGAAATTGTTTGCATTTTTTTCTCCTCTATTAAAAAATGGCGGTTATACAAAACCGAATGCAGCTGATTTAAATGCAAAACCTCAGAGGAAGACAAGTTAGATATTGAGAGCGGCGTTGACCTGCACGCCAGCCCAGGTGTTGTTTCAGTATTTTCACACATCCCTGCTAATGTCACCCCATCGCATTAAACGCGTGCACTTGCACCGACACGTGCACGAGTCCGTGCTCCATTGAAAATATCACTGATTTTCTCCCCACTGTAATCTGGCTCTGTAATTGCCTGCAATCTGTGTCTCCAGGCAACAGTTGGGCTTGAAGTGCTCTATTTTCAACTCTGGACAAAGACTAGTTTCTCATTGGTCCATCACTTCCCCCCCTCTCCAGTATTAAGCCATTCAGATTTATTTTTTTTTCTATGGGTGTGTTTGTGTGTGTGTGTGAGCCACAAAGCATCCAAGGGAGGCTTTGCACTGTCAAAGAAAATAACTGAAAAAAAAATGTAAAAATCTATCTGTATGACCAGGAATTCCATTCTCTATTCACTTTTCACAAGAAAAAGAATAGCAAATGTGGGATAAAAAGAGTTTTCTAATTCTAATACCAACTGCGTGTATAGCTTTATTGCTGAAGTGCTGACGGAGAGGCGACATTTGAGCTGCGAGGCCAACGAGCAAAATAAACTTATGACCTGCAAACCGAGGATACGACAAGATTTGGCTTCTTTTTTTTTTTTTTTTAAATGTTTCACAAGACCCTCGACCCGGAGCATTCAAATCGAATCGAGAGTTTCCGACTAATTCTGCTGATGGACACACAGAAAGAAAGGAAAAGAAAAAAAAAAAAAACAGCAGAGAAAAATTGGGTCCTTGGTGAGAACAAGCCAGGAGGAAATATTGAAATCTAGCGAGCAGCAGTGGGACACGGGCGGCATGAATACAAATGACTGCAAACTACTTGTACACATCAAAATGTATTCATGAAATCTGCATTTGAGACGTGGTATGTGAAGTGTGTGTGTCCGTGTGTGTGTGTGTGTGTGTCCGTGTGTGTGTTACAAGTGCTACTTCTGCTATTAGGAGTCACAGCTGTGGGTGAGACTCAACTTTACAAGCAAGCAGGATCCGTCACTCACTCACACTCCTTCTATATCTTACCTTACAGATCGGGTTTAGATGACGTGTTTACATATACAAGAATGATACAACAATAACAACAATAAGAATAAATATTAAAGATGTAAAACACGGGTCCAGATGTACAGAGGCCCTCAGGCCGCCATCTTTTCATAGATCTCTTTCCTCAGTTTTATCAAGATCAACAGTCGGTTATCTCCTTGTTATGAGAAAGCAAAGAGGTGGGAAGGGATGGCGGTGTAGGTCATGGCGCTCTCACACCAGACTTCATTCACGGCATTCACGCACGCGTCCATGCAAGGCGCAGCGTTTCAGCAACTCGTTCACGAGTCAAAAGGAGACGAACAACCATTCACTCGTTCATTCGCATGCCTGGAAAATCCGAAGGACCACCTGATTGTTTTTGGACGGGGGGGGGGACTGGAGAACCCTGTCGGAATCCACTTTCTCGCTGCGAGAGCTTTCCCCCCCCACCCCCCCCGCTGTCAGGGCTATCAAAATGTATTTTTCCATATACTGTATACGCTTTCAGTATCCGAAAGCACAAATGCTGCGTGCGAGATTTGTCCGGCCGCTTTTGCCGTTGGGCCCTCATCTTCCTGCAGCGAAATCATTAAGGCGACATTCCCACCCGCGAGCTCCATTACAGAGACAAGTTTTTGTCCTTGTTGTCAACAGCCTCCCCTCGCACTCGCAGCACATGTTTTCATGGCTGATTTGAGCATGCCGGGTTTATTAGCCAGTGTATGCCAGTGCATAATGTGGTAGAAAAGTGGAAGCGGTGGTGGGGTTTCCCGTGAAGATGGAGCCCGATACGCTCCACTGACTGCGAGGCTGAGCGCGAGTCCCTCTGCTGAGGGAGGGAACGTACGGCTGGGGACCGGGGCCCGCCCGCAGTCACTGCGAAAGTGTGAGTGTGTGTGCGTGTGTGTGTGTGTGTGTGTGTGTGTGTGTGTGTGTGTGTGTGTGTGTGTGTGTGCCTGCTGCACTGATACAATACGGTGGCATTTCATCTGCTGTGGGATAGAGATAGGAAGCTCAGATGTCTTCCGCACTGTACTGGCTACTGCTTGGACGTGAAAGATGTATGCAGGGTGACAGTGCCCCCCCCCCCCCCTCACAGCAAGGTCTCCGGTTGGTCCCAAACAGTCCCAAAACACACGGGAGGTTCGCTGGAGACCCTGAATTGGCCAGACGTACGAGTGGGGAAGCGAATGGTTGTAATTCTCGCATGCCTCCACGAGACGAGACAAAGAACAACCACAGAAGTCAATAATCGTCCACGGTAAGAGGAGGTCGCGGGGACGAAGGTGCGGAGGAGTGCAATGCAGCGACCCCGCTCTCTCTCACATTTGAGTGTTGCCGGAGGTTCATTTAAGGTCTGGTTTAATCGAGCCGTAGGTGCCGATTGTTATTTTCCTTTTCAGGCGAGGAAACAAATTTTTTCCTCGCCGGCCTGCAAATCACACAGAAGCAAATTCCTTAATTCTCCCTCCCCTGGAAAGAGTTTACGACTGCGGTCTTGCTTCTTTAGTGTTCCGCACTCCCGGCTGCAGGGAGGTAACCGCATGCATGGAGACGTTTACAATCACTGAGGGTGGAAGCTCTAATCTTTAATGCATATCATTAGTGTGTGTGTGTGTGTGTGTGTGTGTGTGTGTGTGTGTGTGTGTGTGTTTGTGTTTGCGTATGTGTGTGTGTGTGTGTGTGTGTGTGAGGGGGGGGGGCAGGAATAAAAAGAATCACGCGAAAAGCTTCTGACACACTGATCCTGGTGGAGATTTAAATAATGAACAGAGATGTGCTGCTGTGCCTCGCGTGTAAATGCGCAAAGCTTCTGTCTTGAAGGGAAGGGAAGAGGGGGGGGGACAATAATCAATTCTGCTGTCGGGGGGCCGCTGCAGGTATTTAATAAATATGCATTGTATATTTGTTGGTCCTGTTATGAAACAAGCTGACAGCACGTGAGCAGACCAACTGGAGGAGCAGCAGGAGCCCATCAAATCTCCCAAAGAAGGAGGAGGGTGGAGAGTTTTAGTTGTGATTGTTTTCCCGCCGGAGCGTCCCGACACGTCCGCACAATTATTTCTTCGAAACAGCAGGAGGGATACCCGAGACTATTTTGGCGAGGTCTTTTTGCGAGCGGCAAGGAGAGAACGGGAGCTCACGCATAGTCGACGTTTTTTTTTTGAGATCGCAACGGCGTTTATCAGAATGATTGACAATTTCTTTTGCTAAAACAGATACATCAAGCGTCCATTGCCTCACCTATTGGGAACCAGACTCCTCATACGGGGACATCATGGTACCTCCAATTTAGCATATTTTCAAAAAAAAAAAAAACTTCCAGCACCTTCATGGGTCATGGAACTGATCATTGCTTCTGATGGATCTTTTTCTGGTCCCTCTGTGGTGCCATCAATGCTCACAGAGGACATAAACATACACTCAGGTGCACTTTCTGCGGCGATTGGTGAAAGAAAGCATAACAACGAGCTAGCGGGCAAGATTCAAGCCTCTTCTGTTTATGCTAATGGTTAAACTATTAGCCTAAGTTACAACTATCTCCATTTAAGAGAGATGTTTTAATCAGAATAATTAGGTGTCATGTTATTTTTATATTTTTTTTCTCTAAACCCGTGTACTTGTTGAAATGTCTAGCTCACTGGTTCTGGTGCAGCACCAGCAGAGATGTTTAAAGGAAATAATGAAAATCACTATCATCTGTCTGGGTGCGCCCTCGGGCTGAAATTAGCATTTACTTCGACAAAGCCAAACAACTTCATTACGAGTGAACGCATTAGCAATAACCTCTGAGTGGTAGAAATGGTTATGGCTGACCCTGCTGAAGTCTCACACATCCAGGAATGCGGGGACGTGATTTCCCTCCGCAGAGCGTCCGCTGCGCCAGCCGCGGCGGCAATTTATCCGTTGAACATGCCGAAAGCAGGCGTGCACAGGCGGCAAATGGACAGCAAGACAATAAGGACCATGGCAATGCCGGTGGAATTGTCCGCGCAGTTGAATCACGTGCAGTTTCACGTCGCTTATCAATCGTGAAAGCGCGGGGGGCTGGGGGTCGGGGGGGGGGGTGAAAAACAGTCGCGGCTCCTGCCGTGGCGGCGGAAACAGGACAAAAAGCCTCAGTTCCTGCCTCCCTGCAAACCGTCCTTTTATTTCCTCAGTCGGGAAGCAAAGATACAGTGAATCGGTTTACAGCATGGAACGAAGTTAATAAAACCCCGATAACGAATCCCCTTCGGGGAACATTAAATCATTTCATGTATGCCCATAAAACACGCCAAGGATCACCCAGGCTGGCCTTTATGTATTCTTATCCATTATGCACAGCCTGTTTTTCTCTTAAACTACTGTTTCCGCCTCACTTTAGCGCAGAGAGCCAGGGTTACTGGTCCAAACGGGTCGGGAATATTTTGCCCTGAGCCTCTAGGGACTCGTCAGCCTTCTAATTTCTAAGATCAGAAGGCCGGGCTGGGACGCAGGCAGATTCCAAGCGGCAGAAATGACACATTAACATGTAACAGTACATTGACTATTCTGCAATTCAATTACAGCGAGCTGTTTGTCATCCCCTGGGTGCCACCCAGACTCGCGGAAGGTGATGAAATACACCTCACCAGCTTCCCTGGCCTTGTTGCACTGACCAAATTATTCACCTCGGGTTGCGTAAACTTTCAAATCGTGATGATGATGTTCACTGCCAAGGCCGCCGGCGATGCTAATTTGTCCATTTCATCGGCCCCGCAAGTCGCCCTGAGCCCAGACGCCAAGAGCTCCGGGCGAAACGCTCAGAAAGTCATCCAGAAGGTTCTCCCTGCCGCACCATCACGGGAGCCTTCACACGAAACCTGAAGAGGGACTGACCGCGGCACAAAAACCTCCACTTCTGCTTCCAGCGGCGCGTCTCAGCCAGTACCAGCCCTCTGATGTATATCTGCCGCATCCAAGATGAAGATTTCCACATCCCACAACCAATCGAGCTTTGATGAGTCGATGTTTGATGATGGTGTGAAGATGAATCGAGATGTGGTGGGCAGACCAACGCCCCATTTCGTCAGCCAGAAGCCTCATTACAACAGCACATCAAAAACCCCGGCAAGATATTCACAGCCGATGCCTTTCCATCACACACTGTACTTACAAATGCAAAGTGAACAGCTCCTTCCGGATTCAGTGGCAAATGTCAGCCATTAATTCCATCATATTGTCTATAGTGCGAGTGAAAGCCCATTCCTCTCGTTTTTTTTTTTTCGTTTCTTCTGCTCAGGGTTTTAAACATTAATTACGTTCACGTAAGTTGGCGGCAATCCTCAGGATCTGGCTTGGGGTTTAAGGAGTCTGAGCGGGTGAATTCATAAAGGAAGAGGACAGCCAAAGATCAGCGATCGAGATCAACTTGGTGTCCTGACTTTCTTCTCTTTATCCTTCGCTGAGGGTTCCCACGCATCACGATGTTTGCTGCTCATCTAAAACTCCCATCCACACCAATCTGTTATCAATTCGAACAAATGTGGTTATGAAGGATTAAGATACGATGGATATTTTGGTTGGGATGTTAGCTCGATTGCTGGATGCTTATTAGGAATATGAAATCATCGCATACGTCTGACTTGCTATTCCCTGATTCCGAGTGCAACGGAGCAACACCAGCACCTTGGCTGCGCTCGGACAGACAAGTTCCACGTACTTGGTCCAAAGAATTGTCCGGCTGCACTAATCACGAAGCGCCTACGTCATATGAGTTCCGACTGCACCTTTAAGGACCCTGCCTCGGCGATGGGAGCTGAGGCTCCCATGCTTTCCAAACGCACAATGAAACAGGCGAGTTCCTGAGAAAGGTTAGGGTTCAGGTTATCCCACAGGGAGAAAGCAGGTCCTGACAAGCAGAAACCTGCAGTGCACGCTTGCCGAACACCCGGAGATGCGGGTACGTCCTCCACACACTTTCCCCAAACATGATCACCACGACGACGACGACGACGACATAACAATGCGGTTCCTTTCACTTTCATCTCCGCTCCAGCCTCAGGAGACGTTTTGCTTGTAAAGAATCCGATGGTCAAAACCGTATTTTCGATCATATTTCTTATTCGCGAACGTTTCCCCCTCGGCCAGTTCACCTCATCTCGAAAAACTCCGGACGGAGGGGAGCCGAGACGTCTCAATTAGCCCCAGACGTCACGTCCGACACTGTCGGTGAAACTCCAACACTGCAGGATGTGAGGATGCCGGCCATTTCCACCTGAGAGCGCGTGCGGTGGCACAAACAGGAAGTTGAATGTCGAAGGTCCAGAAATAAATAAAATCAATAAAAAAACTCAATATGTCTCACAGCCTTCGAGCACTCAGGCAATTCCTCATCGATGGCGTTAGGATGGTAATGAGGCGTCTTTTATTCGACGGCGACGGTCGCGGCGTCAGGTCGACCGCAGACGGACCGAAAAATCTGGAAGCGGCGGAGAAGATGAGATGAGGGAAAGGGAGAAAATACGGCAGAGGAGTGAAGACAGACAAAAAATGATATTAAAACTCTTCATCACGGAGGAGGGATCGTTTAAATCATTAGATATTGATGATGTAGAACCACCTCAGAAGGAGTTCTGAGGTAGATTTCGATCTAAAGTTTAATTATGAATAAGTCTTCATCCGCTGACTTGCTATTATTTAAATATTAATGAGAAAAGTCATAATAAGGCGGCTAATTCAAGGCTGCAGGTGGAGTTGGGACATTTTTAATAAAGCGTTATTAGCAGTAAAAATAGTTTGTGGGATTACTGTCCGTGTTCGGCTTCGGCTCCATAAAATTATGGCCCTTATCTTCTGTGTTCCTTCACATTTTGATGAAGCACTCGGAATAGTAGCAGGATTTCTCTTGTTCCTTCCGCTCTCACTTTCAAATCCGTGTCATCATGGGTTCTGAGGACTGTCCGGACGGCTCCGGTTACTTTCCAGCGGCTACCTTCTTCCGAGGGAATCTTTGAGTTCTGCACTCCCAAAGGAAGGTCAGGGACCGTTGGAGACACGGACGCTCGCTCGTTGGAGTTCAAACGTCTGAGCGTTCAGCCCCTCGCTGTTTGAGACGCTAACTTCGGATTTCCATCCGTCGACGTCTCTGAACGCTGTTCCCGCGACTGCCGATCCGAATTTGTGCGGAAACGCGTTCCCTGTTCTGTGCGTCCTCTCGCACCACCTAACTTCCTGTCCACTTTCCCTCCATCCATCAATCTCCCCTCTGGTCTTCATCTAATCCTTCCAACCTCACCGTCCTGCTAACCCCTCCTCTGTCCGTGTCAGAACCACCTCAGTCTGACTTTGCCTGCAGAACATCTGCCATGTGCTGTCCCGCTGTCACTCGTCCCTGATCCTCTCCACTGCCAAAGAAAAGCTCAACATCTTCCTCTGCGCCGCCTCCGACTCTGCTTCCTGTCTTTATCTCGATGCCACCGTCTCTAAACCGTCTCAGCGGAGTGTTGGACACCTCCCTGGAAGTTACACTGCGGGGCGTAAAAAGAAATGAAAAACCTGCACAGCAAACACAATTAGCATTCCGTGGGTGTGAAACGGTGCGGTGGGTGGGGTGTAAGATGACTCCACTCGGCGTGGAAACAGAGGACAACTTTGCCGTTCCTGATAAGAATGACGAGGGTTAAATGATTTTTAACAGTTTGACAGTGTTTCCTCTCCCACGGTGCGTTTAAAGATTATCTCCGTCTCGCACTGTCAATTTTAAAGTCGACTCACGGGAGAGCCCAAACACGGCCCTCGCCTAATCAAAAGTTTGCATTGCACAAAAGTTATCCACCCCCCCCCCCTTTGTCTGAAACCCATCAGCAGATTTGGCACAGTCAAACACCTCTGCATATTTGCAGTCGCCATCGGTTTGTCGAGCATTAAAAATGTTAATTGGAATTTTTAAAAAGGCAAGAAAATATCGCATTACCATCCCACCTCCTCCAGTCACAGGCTGTCAAAATGCAATATTCCAAATTAGATTGTATTTGGATAATCTTTTGAACTGTAATAGGTTTCCAGCCAGCAGGCATATTACTATTGGCACATCATTATTAAACAAAAGTGACACCGAACCATCACTTTGCAGGCGGCGCCAGATAAACGTTCGACACTGTGCAAATAATATTAGTTCTGCTTCCAGAGTCACTGGCTTATCTCTGGTTTGCTATATTGGGTTCATATCCCTGTCGGCTGGCGAGGGCCTTCTGACAGAAGTGTCTAAATTTATGAGTAGCCCATGTGAGCGAGGTGTATGTGTGAATAGGCTGCTGGGTGTGTGCGGGGCGTAACGTGTGTGTCTCACATTAACGCTTTTATATGTAAATGCCGTGTTTGTGTTGTGCGCGTGTGGGCGGGTGGACTCGATGAGTTTGCGCCGGCTTGTGGGTGCGCGTGCAAAACTGGATGCATTCATATGCAAATGCGCGAGTGTATGCGCGCCTGTATATGCAGACGCGACCCATATCATGGCATAATGAGATCCGCCACTGTTGGTTACCCTCAGACAGTGGTAATTATGGCGGCAGTGAAAAGGACTGATGCTGAAGGCGGGATGGACGCTGGCGCGCTAACGTATTCACCCGCACGCGGGGCCTCCGTCCCACTGTCAGGCTACCGCTGAGGGCGAAATGACGACCTGTCCATTTGGCACCGGGACGGGAATGGGATGCTGAAAATGGGAAATGATAAATTAGACCTGCCTCCGTTTTATAATCAGCTTTACAAGCCCGAGTGCCTGTTATTACATTCAACACCAGGCAAATGCAGGACATTCACACCTATGTGGCGTCAACAAGACAGAGGTATTAAAAAAAACAAAAAAGGGCTGCTTGGCAAAACAAGGTGGGAGGTTTCGCACAATTAGATACAACGTTGTAAACTCTGGTTTTGTCAGGCAACAGAAGTGGGAACAATCAATAAGTAGCGGCTACATTCAATCTATATTTGAAAAGACCAATCACTGCCTGTTATTCCTACAGGTCGTTTTGTCTCAACGCTACGTTCGGTGCGCTGGAAAATACAGGGCGCACGGAAAACCCCCGCGGGACGGCTTGGGACGGCCAGGACACCACGTGGATCCACGTAAAAGTGACCAAAGTACAAGAGCACCGGAGTCTGCAGAGTCAAACAGCGGACGTGCAACGCTCGCGATAACAATAAATCTACGGAAGCCCCGAGCAGCCGTCCCTTCATGTGTTCTTTCCCTCATTTTTCCAGATTTCTCATGATCATAAAGATGTAGCCATTCAGAAAAGTTGAAGAAGAAATAGACTACAGATTATCTCTTGATTTGGACAGAACAGGGAGGACCACTTGGGGCTTATTTAATCCACCTGAGTGTTTTTCCTGCAAGTTAGGATTTGAAGGTATTATTAAATGTAATATTTCCGCGCGTGGATGCCATTGCTACAACTCAATATGACATAGTTGGGTTATTTTTTTTATTTTTTGTTTTTTTCCAGAGCCCTTGAAGTTTCGCCGCAGTCTTAAATCACGACGCGTGGTGACGTCCCTATAACGACAGCTCCTGGGGGTGAGAGGGAAAGAAGGGATGGCTTCAACATGATTTGGAAATATAATACTGATAGAGCAGTGATTTGTAGGACACGGGCTGAAGCATGCAGATTTCCCCCGTCGTGTTTCTTGTTGTCTATCCTGAGCTGCAGCGGCCCGTCTCCGTTTAGAGCGTTTTTCATCACCGCACGCGTCCTTGTCCTACAGCTCCCCCTCGGCGGGAAAGCCCGGCCGCCGTCTGATGTTGCTGACAGGCGGTTCTACATGATAGGCTCTACATCGTGTTTGCACGCTGACAATCGCGCCGGCCCAGTTCTGATTTATTTTCTTGGTACTCGCCTTGAACCTTTCAGCCAATCTCGCCCTCTTTACATCTCTCCATCTCTGGTTGCGAGTGTCGCCCGCCTGCCTGCGCGTCTCAATGGCTAATGGACTATTCGGCGCGGTGGGTCTTTTATGGTGAGGGTTCCTTGATCAAATGCACATCGCCGTGCCACACATACCCCTCTGCAACAAGCCGGGCCCAACGTAAAGGATAAATTATACTTGTAAAACAATATTGTGTGGGTTAACCCCCTTCCACTATCGACGTGCAGCACTCACAGAGCGGGAGCTATCTGTTTTTAACAGCTTCCGACACGGATACCTTCCCGAACGCCGGCGAGTGGAAGAGGTTCGGCGCGGTTTGAAAAAACAAGGTCTTTAAAAAGCCCATGAAGAGTTAGCTTAGCGCTTCTGCGCTCCAAACCCCCTGCTCCATCACCACATGTTTTTCTGTAAAAAGGTACGGGGGGAGGCAAAGTTCCTCCTCAAGGCAGCATTAACTTGTTTGCTTCTTGGCGGCGACACAAGCAGCGGGGTGTCAGTTCCTTTTTTAAATGTTTCTTTTTTTTTTTCCCCTCTTCTGGTAGGGGATTTATCGGGGGAATAAACACGCCGGGGCTAAACATGGAGGAGGAATGCATAAAAGTGAGCAACGCCGACCATGACAACATGGAAAGTGACTCAGAAGACTATGATATAAGCGTGCATCCTGCCTCCGACACCTACGTGGCTCTGTTTTTGGCGATGGAGAAAACTCTCTGGGGGGGGGTTAGGGCAGGGTGGGGTTACTGTCTGTGGTGTGAGGCCAAAAGCCGGAACAGGAATAGAGGAGAAAAGCCTCCACGAGCAGCCCACAGATGTCATGCTGCAGAGAGAGAAGGGGGGGGGGTGTTATCAGGCTGCAATGTAGATCTTTACCATTCACATCGAGTGGAGGGAAAGTACAATAAAATGAATACGATAGAGGGAAAGGCGCCTTGTTACAAATGAAAAAGAATCATGACGTGTCGAAGCCTCTCCTTTGTTAAATCCCGCTCTCCGTATATGTAATACGGTAGGAATGATGAAGATTCCACTTGTGTCTAAACGCGAAGGAAAGACTCCTGAGTGCAGCATCACAGGGCCACATAGACAGACGCACCACCGTTCGCCCTCTCTTTCGCACGTCTCGGCATTATTTTTGGACCGTGGGAGGAATTCATTTTGACAACAGTCAATTTACTGCAGGAGGGGAGGGCCAGCAAAAGAGTAAATGAATACAGAGGGTGGAGGAGATGTGTAAAAATAGTCAAAAACACACGTTTATTGGGCAACCTTCAGGCGAGAAAACCAACAATATAACACACCAATTAAATGATATTCCGAAGACGCCGCCGGTGCTGCTCCGGGGTGCCGAGCGCTTTGAAATCCAGCTTTGAGAACGCGTCGCTGGGAGCGTTTCCGCGCTCGCAACCCCCCCACCCAGCCTCCGCCGCGGGAGTCCCACCCTGTGACAACTTTGATGATCCCCTCCATCGCCCGGCGTGCCAATCCTGGTTTGAGTTTTTTTTTTTTACGAGGTCAACAAAATGTAACAGTCTTTTTTCACGCCCGCCAGTGAACGCGTTTTATATCTTACTTTAAGGGGAGGGTGGGGGTCGGAAATTAGCGGGAGCTATAAACGCCGCGATGCGTGACATCGGATAATTGTTGTGCGGTTCTTTATGTATACGCCGTCTGCCCCGATCAGATAAACCTGAGAGTGAAAATAACACCATCATGTGGTTTTTATGCAGCCTATATAACACTTTTAGTTTATGACTTCAACTAAGACGTGCCAAACAATGAAATATATAAATATATATTTCCATCAGTTAAAATCCCCGGAACAATTCAAAAGACTAATGTTACACTTAAACACGTGTTGCGCCCATATATTAGTAATGTATGGTATAAAGGGGTTTCCCGTCAGGGCTAATCTGTCCCCGGTTAGGCAATTAATTAAGCCAGTTAATTGCGTAATTGTCTGTAGTAACTGCAAATAATCACAAATTAATCACGCCTTTCCCCCCCCCCCCTTTTTCAATCACTTCAAAATACACCTCGAGGGCTTAATACCTCTGACTTGAATACTCTTATCAAGAAAGATCGGACACTGTTTGTTGGATGAGTAACCGGAAGGGAGGGGAGGGGAGGACGACGTCCGGACGGCGAGACAGTAATGAGCATGTCCAACTGCAACAATATGGCTGACGGTCGCAAAAAAAAAAAAACAACAACATTAGCCTCCATTATCTGGACTCACACAATGAAGGGCTGGTGTGTCCAAATAAGCCCGGAAGCAAACCATTACAGTCCGCTGGACGGACCCCCGAGGGGTTTCCGTCCACCGAACCGAGCGCGTGGGAACGAGTGGTTAGGATTCTTCCTGCTGTCTCTCAGCTGCGTCTCACACGGTCATGATAAAACCTGCGAGGGTCCGGGTTCGGCTCGGCTGACTCGCACGCAGAGCCGGCTAAATCTCGGCACTTTGGCGCTGTGGCACCTAAATGTTGGTTACCGAGCTGCGGAAAAATGAAGCCGGCGCTGCCCGTCTTTACCGTGGAGTCCGGATTTAGCTTTTATCAGCTGAAATAAATCCCACCGGCAGGAGGGAATCGGGGGGGGGGGAACAGACGACGGGCACAGGATTGGAACGAACTCTCCGCTTGTGGAGGTAATGATGTCAGTGACTTTTTGGTCCAAAAACAAAGCCATTATGCAGGTTGAACACACAGCGGATTCTAACATTGCCGTTTGGCTCCATTTGGCAGAGGTGTGATGCATTTCTTTATCTGCCTGAGGGAAGTGACGGCGCGGGAAACTATAAGTATAGTGAAAACCACAACTTATACAGAAACAAGCATCTTGGCGTTGACGCTCTAACAGAGGCCCGTTATGTTTTTGTTTTGTTTTTTGTCAATGAACCTTCCGCGGCTGATAATGAAACCGCGGCGCCGCAGCTGAGTGGCGGCGGAAAGCTGTCATGTTTGCGGCGATGTGTCATCAATCACCCGCGGCCACACTGGCAGTGAATAGTCGAGCGGAGAAGGGTCACAGCTAAAATCCACTGAAAGGCGGTTTAATTGAATGATGCCGCCAACAGGAATTCATCGACGGAATCAAGAGCCAGAATCCGGCTCCGATCACGGCATGAATGAAGAAAGTAGCGCAGGCGGATTATTCAGACGGCGGAGGCTTTTCTTGTTTTATTCGGCGGGAATTGCTCGGGGTTTCGCGTCGCTGTCGTCGCTCCATCCCGGGTTGATGGCTTGAGACGGAATCCGTCGGCTTCGGACACGCGAATCGCTGTCCTTTAAGCCACCGGGGGGAAAGGCAGAGGGGCTAGAGGGGGTACTCCTGGAACACTAGCGGTGGGTTGTAGCATGTAGTAGTTTGGGAACGGGGGTATCGATCTTCTTTGTTGTTAGGTCTCGTGGCCCGAGGGCAAAACAGAGACTTGTAAGAACGAGAGAGAAACATCCATCCCTCTGATGATTCTTTCTGTCCACGTTGTCGTGGGATAATAAAAATCTGAGCCAGTCAGCTTCAAACAACAAGAAGCTAGTTTAGCAGACGCACTTTTTCTCGTATGAAGATTAGCAGCAGAGGCGGTTCCTGGTCCAAGGCTCCCCGACAGCACTCATTATCGTTCGCAACGATCGCTCATCACACCCAAATATTGGGGAGAAACAGAATTTCCCGTCCGTTAATGCCCCCGAGATTTGTTTGGTGTACAAATATCCGTTCATCTCTGGAGAAAGTATCATAGTACCGATGATAGGCTGCAATAGCCATATCAGGATTTGGCTCGAAGGGTCAAGAGGTCGCTGAGAATCCTCGAGGTCTGCAGAAATGCCTCAGTGTCCGACTCTCTCTGCGAGACGAGTCCACGCCTCGCAGCGGAGAAAACTACATCCGCGGCTTAATACCCTCGGCGGGCGCCTCCTATTACCCCACCTCTAAGACCTCGGAAAACCTGGCGCGCGGAAACGCAAACAGGCGAACGCCCGGGCGTTGACCGTGAAGCGGCGCTGACGACAAGGCTGGTTGACGAAAAAAAAAAAAAAAAAAAGAATAAACAAGTCTGGCGACGGGGAGCCGGGCGTTTGACCTTGCGCCGCGGAGGATCGACTGTGGATGCGGTGTGACGTTTCTCCCCCTCGCCGCACTCGGCGGGATTACATTCGAGGGTTGTGTTTACTGTGAGGGGATTTTGCTTGGCCGGTACGACTGCAGGAGACGGATCCCCGAATACTGTGAAGGGATTCCAGGCCTCCCGTGTGCCGGGGCTGCAGGCTGCCGTCTTTTATGGAGGATTCCTTTGAGGCAGGAGTATCTGAGAGATACTCCAGAGAGGCGCTGCTCAGTGAGCAATTTATATGTTCTCATCAAAGCCTCTTCTTTAGACCCCGAAGGCAGGTCTTAATTGTTAGACGTGATATCTCCACCCCCCACTCCCTCTTCTTACTTTGACTGTTTGCTTCTCCCTCCTCCTCCCACCCACCCACCCTCCCTGCAGCTATTAGGAATTGGATTTGGAGCAGAACGATCCATTTAGTCTCTCTCCTCCATCTCTATCCCTCTCTCCCAGCTTCCACACCTCCTCTGTAGGTTTTCTCTCATCAAAGCCCAGGCTTAATCTGTCTATTTTTACCTGAAGGAATGAAAGGAAAGGGGAGGTGGGGTAGGGCGGGGGGGGGGGGGGGGGGATGAGGTAATGCTTTTCCTGTCCATCAGGTGGGCAGCGGTGCATGGGCTATCTGGCTGAGCGCCGCTGACTTAAGGGAGCTAGCACCCCCCTGTGGAACCCGACAAAATGGCCGGTGCAGAAAGTAACAGCTCGCGAGCGGCTCGCCATGAGATGGGCCAAAAGCAAAGCAGACAGTCACAAGAAACCCGGAGCAGCGGCGCGCGGCGGATATGATCTCACAGCCGTGATCGGCGACGGCATCAGCACTGACAGCGTGATGAGTCACAACCTCAGACTGGATTTGGATAACCCGTGAAAAGAGGGTTTGAGGGGGGGGGTCAATGGTGTCAAAGCTCCCCCTCCCCTCTCCTCTCCTTCCAGGAGGCAGCAGTGACGACGGAGCGCCATCTAGTGGCGGCATCACAAAAGTGAGCATTTCTCCTTGGAGGAGAGAGCAGCCGTCGGCTCGCAGCCTCTGGATTTGAGACTGTTGGAAAATAGATTCCCCTCACGTCTTCTCCCGGGCTGGAGCAGGCCTGCAAAGTCTCGACAGCTGGACACGCAAGACGATGTGGAGATCGGCTTTCCCTTCGCTTGCTTCGGAAAGATGGAAACCCTGGAGATGCTGGGCGTCGCCAGAACGAGCATATAGAAATCAGGGATGGGGTCTGGCGCCACAAACACACACACACACACGCCTAAAGCACACTGGACCTCATGCAGTGCAGAAGAACGTGGGAAACATCCACACGCCCGGGTTCAGCTCGACACAGGCCGGTCGAACCGCCTGAGCCCGCTGTCCGGCCCCGTCCTAGGAGTTGAACTGCTCAGCTGCTCAGTGTCAGGGACATCGCCCGTCACCCCTCGCATGCTGGACTCAAGTCCTACCAGAGCACCGAGGAGCACCGCAGAAGCTCTTTCTTACCTATGGCCATCAAACTTTATAACCCGCCCACACACACACACACACACACACACACACACACACACACACACACCCCTTTCTGCAAGAAGGAAACCTGACAGCAATAAATCAACAGCATGTTTTGAGCGAAAACAAAGAATGCATGTCATGTTTCCGGCAACAGAATTTCCCTCGGGATGAATAAACTTCTATTCTTTTCTCGAATCGGTTACGATCTGAAGGGACAAGGTGAAATCTGTCAGGGGAGGAACCCTGACATCCGAGGAAGTCTGGATTTAATCTATCCGCGCATTTGGAAAGTGGCCTGAATCAAATTAAAAGAAAGAAAAAAAAAAAGAAAAAAGATACCATGTGTTTGTTTTATTTGCCATCAGCTGTAATTAGAAAATAATAACAGGGCACTTTGGCTGCAATATGAACATTTTGTATCAGCGCAGCGTAAAAACAGAGCTCACAATATGAACCAGCTGGAGAAATTAAAAAGTGGGAGGTTGCCGTTAGGACATGAGGTAAACACTCGCTCGCCGGCGGAATCGGAAAAATAATCAAAATCAAAACGAATGCGGTAAAAAAAATGCAACAGCCGTGCAATAAATCCGCCCTCTGCGAAGATCATAATGGCCCGCTTTTTTATTGAATCGGTTTCATAATTACCCTGTAAGTTCAACGGTATCACAAATCACAGCCTCCGAAATGACCATTAAAATAACTCAAACTGATTTTAATTAAAAAAACAGAACATTATAATCCCAATAACGGCTAGGTTTTATGGCAGAGCTGTTATGAATATGTCATATGCTCGTACTGCATCAGTTCATTCCCAGCGTACCTAATAAATTAGCTAATGAGAGTCTATGTTAAACACACACCCGCGTCGTCATCCTCGTTAGCGTCGCCGCACGAAAAACCCGGAAAACCCCAAAAGAGGAGGAGGGAAAACTAAATTTGGGCAGGGCGGACGAGGCGATTCTATTTGAACAGGGGTTCCACTGCGAGCTGGCCTGCCATTGCTCACCACGCTGTGCTCTGACCTCCGATCGCCTTCAGTGTTTGGTTTTCACTCGGTGTCCGGGCGTATGTGGCAGTGAGATGGTGTGAGTCTGCCCGACGAGGAGGGCGATGTCGCCTTTCCATTTTGCATATTTTCTTTTTATCTGAAGCCTTCTTTTTTTTTTTTGTTGTTGTTGTTGTTTTTACCTGAAATTACAGTTTCTCCTGTACTGTATGAACCTGGAGCAGCAGGAAGGAGGGGGGGGGCTAGAGTCCACTTGCCTGAGATCAACCACACTGACAGTCTTTAAAAAAAAAAAAAAAAAAGGAATTGGCAAATGATTAAAAATAAAAAAAAAGACAAAAAAATCTCATTTCATCAGATAATTAAATATAGGTGCTCTACTTATGAGGAGAGGAATCTTAAAATAAATATCTGCAGCACATTTAAACAGGAAAAAAAAGGCTCTCTGTTGCAGACAGAGTAGAAACAGAGTTAAAATAAAAAAAATAAAAAACGGTGGAGAACACATTCGGATTCCTTCATCTTTGCCGCACCTCCAGTCAAATCCATCAGACTTCCTCGCTGCTGGGTTCTGGTCCTTCTCCCTTCGCTGGACTCGAAGGCACGCGTTGGCAGGCGGGCGGCGATGACAGGCAGGGGCAGAGAGCGGGAGGCGGGGGGGGGGGGGGGGGCCCCCCCCCCGGCCGCCCTTTTTGTCGGGGCCCCGGCCGTGGGCCCCCCGGG
>CAAKHD010011806.1:0-18799 GCA_901007705.1 Fistularia tabacaria
CACACACACACACACACACACACACACACACACACACACACACACACACACAGTTTCTCCCCATTACACCCTTCCTTTGCAGGACCGATCACCCCAATGAACAAAGAGCGGTCGGACAGAAAACGGCGCCCCGTTTTCCGTGTTTTCCTGAACGCACCGTCCACAGACCTCCTCCTCTTCCTCCTCTTCCTCCTCTTCTTCCTCCTCCTACTTCCGAAAGCGGGATTACGCCTCCTCGGGGGCCGCTAAGTCTTAAAAACCCCAATTACCGCGCTTCCGTTTGATTTATGGCGGCGTTTTTAACGACACATTAAAATCCAATTAGCATCTGTTCCCGAGCAAACCGCGCGCGTCCAGAGGAGGACGTTGAGAAGGAAACGGGGATAAATAAATAAGTGGATAAATAAATTTAAAAGGAGAACCTGACATGGATTCCCCCTTCGCAGTGCATCTGAGGCAAACGGCGGGGCCCCGAAGTGTACGAACAACCACCTTGGAGGAAACGCCGCCTGTTAATGGGAACCCATTAACACTGAATACTATATGTTGACTTCTTTCTCTGCTGGCCGGTGGGGGCGGGGGGGGCGTTCCCACGCTAACCCGGCGGTCTGACTTGCAGACTTGCTTCGTAAAAACATAAATGACCGTAAAACCCCGATGAAGGTCGTCGATTGGCCCTCCGGTTCCGCTGCGAAGGGAAGTTGACCTCGGGGTGCAGCAAAGGGAGGAAGGCGAATGGACAGAAATGGGCGCAAATGCAGCGCCTCGTCGTGAACCTTGAGTTTCCGTCGCGTCTTCAGATTTTTCTGTCTGGTCTCCTTCACCCCTATTAACGCATCTCAATAGCCACTTTCAGAAAATAAAAAAAAGTTGTGTCCAGCTGGGATTTGATTCCAGGAAGTAGCCTCCTGCAGTCTTACATTCACACAGGCAGTGAGGGACCGCGGTGGGGAACAAATCCCCGAAGAAGAAGAAGAAGAAGAGGAAGACGACACGGATGACGTGGAGGTGGAAGCCGCCACGGCGTTCCTGGAATACCAACCATGGACTCTCAGATGGTTGACGTGTTTCTATCATCTCCCTGCGCAGCTTCACCGTGCGAAGAACCCCATTAGCCGAAAGCTAACCCCGCACTCCGCGATAATGTTGATGTTCCCCTGCGAGGCCTGTCGCCCCTCTGAGACGCAGAAGGCCAGAAGAGCTCGGACCTCTTTGTCGCTCAGTTTCTCGCTGCTTCCGTCCATTTCCTCGCAGGAAACCGGCAGAGCAGCGAGCACCACCGCTTTTTACAAATTCAAGACGTATCTGGTCACACGTAAGGCTGACCAAGCACCTACGTCACGAGTTCCCATGGAACCGTAGGACAACCCTGAGTGGAAGCTGAAACGGCCCTCGGAGCCGCGGTCCCTCGTTCTTCTGCCGTCCAAAAGCACACAGAAACGACCTTGTTCTTGAAAAGGTTCCAGGAACCGCAAGAAGTTCCTCCAGTGAGAAAGGAGTTCTTTTCCCGCCCCCACGAGGGAAAAACTACATCTGTCCTTCCCCCTCCATCCCTCGCCAGGCTGACCCCAGAGCCGTCGGCCCGACGCCGCGCGGGTCAAGGACGGACAAACTCTGCTATGCCGAATCCTCGGTGGCAAAGACCGGGAGATGTTCTCCTGAGAGCGCAAACGAAAGAAAGTAGAATTAAAAAAAAAACAAAACATCATACTCTGACCAGTTTTTCATGTCTGCTGTGGAAATTGAATTAGAGTCCCATCGCCTGAAGACGAAACTGAGATTTCTCATGAGATGATTCTGAAGCTGAAGCCCTGGCGTGAGAGCAGATCCTCCCCTCCTCCTCGCAGGCAGTCATTTGTTTACTTCTGTTTCCTTGGTCGCGTCGGATCGATTTCTCCCTCTGGCAGGTTAGCCGAACCTTTTTATGCAAATGCTAGCGATTTTTTTAAAAAGGAGCGAAAAAGCAGACCCCCGTCTCCCTGGCTGTCTTCTTCAATCCCGGCCCGTTTCCTCCAGGCTTCCATTGGCCGTCGGCCTGCGTACTTCGACATCTCCGGCAGAGTCGTCCAACCTCAACGGCCTCGGAGTCTGGACAGAAAAGGTTTCTTTCGTTTCAAATCAACAGATGCGGATGTTCGTCTGGATGCGCGCGGGGAAGTGGTTCAGTCCGCGCCGTTGTTGTTTGTGTGATGAAAATGGGTCGGCAAGCGTTTGGTTCATCCACCCCCGTGCTTCCATGTGGTTCAGCCCAATCGGACCGCAATCGACCCAAAAAAAGACTGCTTTTTACACCCGAGCACCCAAACTAGCATGTTAGTTGGCTTCCATCGGAGCGTCAGGGTGCCGCCAATGACGTTTAATCTGAACTTCACTTGGTTTAGACCGAACTGCGTGACCCTACGTGTCCAGAGAGGTTGCGCCTCTCAAGTTTACCTGCCATCGCAGGTCACTCAAACAGGAAGAGAAGGAGTTAGCGCAGGTCTGCTACTTAGAAAATGTTAATTTGTTTGGGCCTCTAGGTTGATGCTAGTTAGGGTTCCCTTCCACTTCACAGTTCCAGCAGGTACCAGGTGCTTTTTCTCAGGACCTGCTCTGGTACTGGAGGTTCAAGCAAGCCGTGAAGATGATCCACGCAACGATAAATGGCGAGGACATGGTTCGCTCCTTCTCATCCTGCGTTTTCATAAGCATTAGCTCTTGGTATTTTTTTAATACCTGCTCTGGTGATGGTCCAGCGAGTCGAGCCAACACTTAAATGTGACGTCAACAGACTGATGACCGTCAATTGGCCGGAGAATGTCGTCACTGAGAGACGCTGAGAGAATCAAACCCAGTTTATCTAAAAAACCTGCAAGAGCGCTACACGTTAGCATGGCTGCTGCTTCGTCTCGACAACTTCTCTGGCTCTTCTCTTGATTCGTGTGGCTAAAGTCCCCAGCAAGTCCACTGTCCTCCATTGTTTGTGTATTTAGAATTGCGTATAAAACGACATCCCCGCAGTTTTGCGCCACGGTGCTACATCGGCCCCATCCATAAAGTGGAGGTACTAAAGTCATGGACAACCACCAGAACCCGGTCGAGCTGGAGCTGCTCAGCGGAAAAGCGCCATTAGCATCCTTGACAATGGAGTTAATGGCCCATTTAAAAGCAGGCTAGGTTTAGCATCTGCTCTGCCCGTTCTGCTGCTTCCCTGCTAGGTATTTAGATCAGCCGCGTCCGCGCGGGTTTATGGACAGTACGGAACGGGAGCCGGCTGGGCAGCTCATAAAGTACTGGCAGGGGGGGGGGCAGGGAGTTGGGGAAGGCGGGCGCACTTCACCGGCACATCGGTACTCAATGATTGGTGCAATTGTGAAATCGGTCGGCCCGATTCTTGCTGCCCTTGTTAAAGTGCAGCCCGGGGCAACCGTCGGGTTCACTCATGCGCATGCACCTGGGGGCGCCCAAAGAGAGATCTATTAATTTTGTCCAAAAAAACACTGCCTGACAGTGTTTTTAAATAAAAATAAACAACACCCCGGGAGGAGCTTATCGGAGGGAAACATAGGAAACCATGTTCGGCGCGCGTGTTCAATTCAGCCGAGCGTCGCCGGGCTGACAGCGCGTCCCTAAGCACCGCCGTCTCCCGGGCATCGATCAAAACGAGACGCGGGGGCGGCGCGGCGGGAACCGGGGTCGGAGCTAACAAGGGATCGCGGTGAAACACGGAGCCGACCAGCGAGAGGACCTGGAGGAAGCCCTTCTGATTGATGGGGAACGGAAATATTAAAAGGTACCACGTGAGCCGGCTTGTTTTTCTTGAGTGGTGAGGAACTATTTGGAGGAGGCGCCTTCAATCAGTCACACAAATCGCCCTCCACCACGACCCCCCTTTGCAAAATTCATTATAATGCGACTCATGACAGCGTTAATTGCATCCATCCCTCACTTGTTCTGATGTTGTGACACGCGAGTCGGGAAGACGCCCGGACCACCCCCGCCTCGGGCCGTACCACTTCATCCATCAAACCTCCCCTCCTCCCCCCGCCGCCGCCGCCGCCCACCTCCTCTTGTTTAATAAATGTTGCATTTACGTGCGGGGCACCGTCAGGGAACGGCGTAAACACGAAGAAATATTTAAAATCTCTATTTGACAAATTTGAAATAATGATGATGGCGGTAAAAATAAAAATAGCAAAGTCGAATACTAAAAAGGGAGCGGGGGTGAATCTGAGAGCGAGATTGTTCCTTGACAGCTTTAATTGATCGTGGTTTAACTAAGACGCAAACAAACAGGCTTATAAAACTTTACGACGTCGAATCAATCTGCGCCATTAATTTTATACTTTCGATTCCGACACACACACACAAACACACACACACACACACACACACAGGCATCCGAGGAGCGCCTTGGTTTGCATATTCCACGCTGTGTTTGCCGCCTGAACGGCAATGGTCTGATTTCAGCCTCGCCTCCTTCCGGTTGGCAGGGGATGTGCAAGTCGCAAAACAGGGAAAAAAAAAAAAAAAAAGTATTCCGACTCGCAGAGTTGTGTTATTTTCTCTGAGCCGTTGCTGAATTAGAATCTCCGCATGTTGACTGAAGGGATTCCGAACACAGCGGTACCTCTGTTTACTAACAGAATACTTCCCCGAACAAATAACTTAATGGACCAAATTTCTGAACAAAGAATGCCTCGGTGCACAAACAAAATTTAGGGAAATGCAAAAAGTACCTGCGAACAAGCAGCTAACGACTGGCTGAGGTACGGCACGCTTCTGCTGCACCGACCATAAAGTTTCGGATCTTGCTTCTCGTAGGACGGTGCAGCTCCATCCTGAAGGACGAAGAGGCCATAAACGGAGCGGACGTTCTCGAATAAGAAGCGGAGTCATTGGCATAGAAAAGAAGTTTTCTTGGCTCTCCTGAGCGTAGGACGACTTTAAAAGGCTTCGGCTAACGTGGAAGAGCGGCAATCCCTCGTGTCCACAAGCCGAAATGTCCTCGGACACCCCGAGTTTCCCCCGATGGCCAGGCAAGGAGTTTGCATGGAAGCTCTGCTTCAATCGATGTGTCCGCGTGCATGGACGGCTGAACGCTAACTTGTGTGATGTGCTAGCGGAGACCATTAGCCATTCAAATAGGTAATGGACGCCTTTGTTTCGCCGGATCAGGGACGCATTCATGCATTTCCCCTTGATTCTTATGGGTTTACGAACATTTTGTTTGGGAAGAGCTCAAATCCGTGAAGCGCAGCGTGCGGTCTGTTCAGGATGTTTCAACCGGCGCGCTACGAGTGGAACCTCTCGCTTTAATGGCTGCAATCACCGTCGTTCCCGCAAATCAACCCTGCCATTAGCCGGGCCCCGCGCCACAAAAGGACAGCTGGTGACAAATCCCCGCTGAGGACCCGACCGGCTGGACGCAGGAGCAGTCAAGAGTAAAGGTACGCAGAAGAGAGTGAGGGAACCAATCACCGAAGGGATTCAAGCCGGGACCTGATCAGAGGATACAATTAAAAATCAGCAGACTCAAATCTAGCCCTGCCCGCCCCCTCCTCTCGTCCGGACTCGCGCCCCGGATGGAGATTACCATTCCTTGTAAAAACACGCGCCGCGCAGAATTGACGAGAGCTTAGAAATAATTTCACACAGATCCTTCGGCTGCCACGTCGGAACTCGCAGATCCTCGTGTAAAATCAAACTGAAACGACAGGAATTACAAATTAGACGAATCCCGCGGGCTGAAGGGATTGGATGTCTGGGTTCTCCTCCAGCAATGAAACCTTCTCTTGGCGGAACATGTGTCAAAATTCTGGACAGACTGCGAGGAGTTCAACTCCAGTGTCTCCGAATTATGTAAGAGACGGCGAAGGCTGGAAAGGCAGACAGGTTTCTGACAGACCGGGATGAAACATCCCGGCCACTAATCCGGTTATTTCATGGTTGACGATGACTCCACGCGGCTACTCCGACATGTAGAGCTCAAGTAGAATCTTTCCTGCGCGGCGCTGACGTGGGTTCGACGGGCTCTCCTCTGAGGACGCCCGCAAACTTTGGCTTCCGCCAGCCGATCGACTCTAAACATCGGCGGAAAGAGAACTTTAATCTCCGGCAATCATCCGGAGTTAAATGGACCTTTCCTGTAAGTGGCGGCCGAGGGATCAGATCGAACTCCGACAGATTTGTGGAAAAGTTTGCGGCTTAACGCAACGGGTGAGGGGGTAGGGGGCGGGGGTTGTTTTTTTTTTGTTGTTGTTTTATTTCGGCGTCTGAAAGCAAAGCGGCACTTCCTGGCTGCAGCTGTCAGCTGCAGCCGCACATCTGCGGCCAGGAGCGCCGATTGAAATTGCAGCCGAACAATTATCGCTAACAATCACGACCGACTCGTGACGCTGGGGGTTAATTTTGGGCTGCGAGTCGGCGCGGCGACGGCGCGGGTAAATTGCGGGCAAGCGGATGCTTTAATCACCGAAATTCCAAGGAAGCGGCGGAGATCGGCGAAGGAATTGTGGTGGTACATCGATAGCGAACCAGAAAATGGTGGCGGTGTGGTGTGGCGGGATCTACGCTGCGGTTCCCATGATCCTTTGCCATTTCTTTCCGTCCTCTGTCGCCCTGACCGCCTCTGCTGGACTCAACCCTGTCATTTCCCTCGTGTCCTTGAGCCATGACACGGCCTCTCTTCCGCTTGCCATTTATCTTGCCCGTGATGATTGTCTTTTCGAGTTCACCGCTGCGAATCACACGACCGCAGGAAAAAAAAAAAAAAGAGACGGGGCTTCCGCTTCCGCATAACAACATTAATGAATACATTTAAAGAGCACTTTCCTGCTGCTGGCATACAAGGGAGAAGTAAAGACACTTTCCATTCATTTATTCCACCCATCCTGTCGAGAGGGACTCGGTGGGGCTGGAAGAATCCGGTGAACCCGCTGCAGGTGGGAGGAAAGTGGACACGCCGGAGGAAACCCGTGCACGCAAGGGGAGAAGATGGAGACTGGACGCAGCAAGCAGAGTGAGAACCCCGGGAGCGCCGTGCACCCCCAGACATGTATGACTTCACCGAGCCAGATAGATGAGATGGTCCAATGACTATTTGAGTCTGCTCGCATCCGAACAGGGAGGCAATGGAGCGAGGCCTGCACCGGAGTAATTGTAGCGATCAAACTGACAGCATTATCTTTGCTAATGTTTCAAAGCACAGAAGGTGACGGTGGTGACCTCTTAAAGCATCCCTTCAAAGACCGCGCCAAAATGACTGACGCCGTTGTTCAAGGTAGAATTACAATCATTTCCATTCTGGCTAATTTCAGAAGCAGGGACTCTGCTGGAAATCGTCTCTCAATCCGTCCATCTGTGGTCAACGGCAGCTAAAGCAGCAGATCATCTGCAAAGCAGTGAACGCTGACATGGAGGGAGCGCAGAATCTGGCCCGGTTGTACCGGCAAGAACAGCAAGAACAGCGGCTAAGTTTGCTTCCCACTTTGGACGATGATGTTAGTCCGCCTTTCTGTCCATGGTATCCGCGGTACTTTCAAGTAGATCCACTCGGATCAGTCCCTCACACAGTGCAGGACTTGCTCCCGTACGTAGCCATAGTGAAGGCAGTTGCATGAAATCATGAAATAGCCTCGGCTGAGGTTTCAGGTCTCGGGCTGTAGGGACGGGGACAGACCGTGCAGGGAAAACTGCCGAGAAAAGTATTTCAGAGATTCAAACTATCATTTCAATGTTTTAAAGCCCGGGTGACCTTTCACTTTCCTTTCCTTGAAAGCTTCCTTGAAGACTACTGGAGAGAGGAAAGGAAAAAAAAAAAGGCTACCAGAGGGTCAAACCTGGCCAAGCGCAAGTTTCCGTGCCTCGATTCTAGGCAGGAACTGAATCAGGCTTTCAGCGAGTCATTTTTAAGTGGTACGTCCAGAAAAGCAAAGTTCTTATTTCATGCAATGATATCAAAAGTACTTCACATGGAAGTACCAGCGGGTGGTGGCTGGAAGGCCAGGTTTTTGATGGTTTGCTCCCCCGGAGGCCTTTTTATCCCAGGTATCGCAAGGATTCTCTGATCAGGAGAACTTCCTGTTTTCTTTTTCTTTTTCATGACTTGACCGATGTTCTATGAAGCGCCCCGGATGCGGAGCAACAGTTTGAGAGGAGGTCGGGCGGACATGGCGCCACCGCCTGGAGGGTTATTGGCTCTACGGTCATTACGAATTAAGCTACCTGTACATCAGAAGACTTTGAAAAGATCTAGAAAAGACTCGTGGAAAACTATCATCTCGCACCTGCTCACATCTCAAGACAAGTTTTAAGTCTCAGACAAGGACTGGGAATCTTCTTACAAGACTGCAACTGGAGTCTTTCAGCAACCTTTCCCTGCCGCGCAGTGTTTTCCTCGGGTATCTGCTGAGCCTCTGCTGTTTCAGTCCATCGCTTTTCCTTCTCCAAGCCGGGCTGTTCCACCCACAGCTCCACCATCAGCTCCTCTTTCCGGACGCTCCCGTTCATCGGACCCGCCGACAAACATGGTCCCGGCCACACGCATGCGCCGTGGGATGCAACCGCTGTTCGCGCGGGACGCAAACAACCAATCACATGCGACCGCGCGGATCTGAGCTGCGCAAAAAAACCCATATCCAGCACGTTACACTGTTAGAAGTTTAGTTACTCACGTGTTTCCGCTGTGCGTTCCGGTCACTGACGGCCGGTAGGAATGCCGCTTTGTAGGGGGGAGGCGGACCGGTCCGGTCCGGTCCGGTACCGGACGCTGCAGAGGTCTGACGGTTCCCACCGAAACACTTTGCATCAAATGAAGCTCCAAAATAAAACAGAAAATGTAAAAACAATCAGACTCCAGGGAGCGTTTCCACCGTGGCGTCTGGGTCCACGTGCGGTTGCTTCCGGTCGCGGAGCGGAAGTCACGCCCCACTGATGACTTCCGGATTCTTCTCAGCACCTGGCGGGCGGAGTCGGACGGACACGCCCCTGGTCTGGAAACTGGATCTCACGTGACATCAGTTGTGGAGTGCAGGGACAGAGATGCATTTCTCATCTTTCTGTGTTCAGTCATTTATTCATTCACTTATTCATCCATTCATTCATTCATTCATTCAATCAATCAATTATTTATACACTAATTCATTCATGAACTCATGTATTAATTCATTCACTTATTTATAGACTCACTCATTCAGTCATTCATTCAGGGTTGCAGGAATGCTGGTTCCGCCACAGACATACAACTCTTGCCCCTCTCGCTATCTTGTCAAACAGAGACATAAAACCAGCCAACGAATGCGAACCATCTTTTATGTGTCTTCTTCTCTTCCTTTGGGTTTTTCCCTTCAGGGCTCTCAAACCTTCTCCATCTGAGCCTGTTCTCTGGATCCTCCTCTCTCACACCAACTACCTTCGTATCCTCTCTCACTACCATTCATACATCTTCTCTCTGGTCTTCATCGATCAATGAAGATCAATGATCAAGAGCTGGCCCACCGCTATGCTAGCCTACAGCGCATGGAGCGCTAATACTACAAATCCCAGAATGCTCTGCTGCTGTTTTGGACCCATAAACACCCTCTCCTCTGTTGACAGCAGTCATTTCCACCTCGTGCTAATACGGCATAGTGCTAACCCTCCCAAAAATGGCTAAAAGAAAGGCAGACAACAGTTATTTTATTTTTACATTCATTATTAGCCTGTGGAAAAAGGTTACTGTTGAAATTGAATTCAGAAGCCTGCAAATAAAAAGAGGCTTATAATTTTTATTGAATTTTCATTTAAGATATTAATACCATTGATGTTTTTTAATTTGAGTTTGCATTCTGCATGTGTGCAATATGAAGTTCTATATTGTCTAGTGTGAAAGCTTTGCTTGTTCCAGAGTCAGTGTTGAAGCCAAACTTGTTTGAGTCCAGATAGGGACGATAAAGGAAGAGGAGGCAGTCATCGGCATAGAAAAATAGTTTTCTGGGCTATCTTGAGCACAAAGGTGAAATTCAAACGGGAAAGACAGCTTTCATTTTGGCGGGTCCCAAACAGACGCATCCATTTAGCATTCTTTCTGACGGTAATATTTGTTTCGGATGACAAACATTTCGGTTGAAGAGCGACAATAAAGAGCAAAACGAATTTGAAAACAGAAGCTGGAAAGCCGGAGAGGTGACCAATCAATTCCTGCTTGCTCGCCGTGGAGACGTGGCGCTGGCGGCAAGATGTTAGAGGCACCGCCTGGGTCCAGACCTCTTCAGCGGCGGGGGGTTGATTTTGAGTATCTCCTGGAAATGCCTCGGTCAAATCCATCGCCGATCCGTGCGTTTTCTATTTCTATTTATTAGCTTTATCAACTCTGGAAGTTTTTTCTTGCGGCCTTGAGACCGATGACACCCCCGTGATTCGCACGGAACCCCCCCCGGACCTCGTTCTACATTCACATACCGTGTCAAGGTCATCCGGCGGGGCGTACATCATCGCTAGCGGCGGCGGCGGCGGAGGGCCCTCAAGGGGTCGTCGGCTTTTAAAGCCGTCCCACGGCCGCTCTTTCGGCTCACCTCGGAAATGAAAAAAAAAAGGCTTCGCCCGGCTTTGTTTTAACTGAAGGGCAGGACAAAGTGAACATTTCTTCCCCCCGATGTGAGCTCCAAATTCTTTTCTTCCCCGCGTACCTTTACCATTAGACCCATGGGGCGAGCACAGCGCGCCGATCAATACGGGCCCCATTAGGGACCCCTATCGGATCCCGTTTCTGCGCATCGACCCGCCCGACCCGGTCGGCGTAGGGACCCCCCGCCGGGCCCTTCCGGCTGTTGCGGCCCGCCTTCTTCCTTCCCATCGAGCTGTGGCTCCTCCAGACGGATCAAATAACCGCCGCATCTGAGATTATTATGATAAGGGAGGATTACGGCGCGGCGCTCAAAGCGTCTTTATCGGCCGCTGTTTATCGAAATCGGCCGAGCGGCCATTTTTTTTTCCCCCTTCTGACCGGATGATTATACAATCGCCGTGAGTGTCCTGATGAATTGCAGACATTCTGCTATCTCCAAAGCGAAGTGAGGCGCGGGGCGGGAGGCCGATGTTAGCAATCGTTGTTGGTTTTTATGAAAATCAGCACCGGCCGATTGTTCCTAAAGGGACGGCGTGTCCCGCACATTATGTATCCGTTTGTGAGTAATCTCCCGGCTTAGCCGCCGCTGAATAAACACTCATCCATCGTTATGTTTGCCCGTCTCCTCTCGACCCGCAGGATCCCACGTTCGCCTCCGACAACGTGGCGGACGGAGAGATAATGGTGTCTCCCGCCAGGCGAAATCTGCAACGGATTTCCGCGCGCTGACCCTCGTCGACCCCGGCGCGCCGGTTGCTCGCTCCCCCGGCTCCAAACACCCGCCGTCAATCAAATCTTCAGGACGGCTCACAACAATATCAGCGATAATAGGAAGCGAGAAATGAGGGGTGCGGACATGAGACAGAGGGCTATCGGAAATCAATAGCGTGTGAGTCATGTGTTCGGGGCTTTCAGCTCCATAAGAGGCCTTCATACATTTTGAATCAGCCCGGAATTCAGATCTTCACCTTTCGATCGGCGCGCGGCTAAAAAAGTCAGAGCGAAGTCCATCTACAAGGTATTTTATGTTGCAGACTTTCTCCAAGCCGGTTTACTTCTTACTCTTCTTTGGTTCTATCAAAGCTAGCCTTCCCTGTCCCGGGCGGCAGCCGCATCGCCACGGCAGCCGGATCCAATTCTACCTTCAACCAAGAGTAAGGTTTTTTTATTCAGGGGTTTTCTGAGAGATGGTCTCCCGCGACCACGACAAGAAAGCGGCTTCTCTGACTTTGAGGTTCAAAAAACGGACTCAAACCCACAACGTCATTGAACATTTGAGCGTTTCCTGATGATCGGAGATGTCGAAGAGTTCCCGCCGGAGTTTTAGGTACTCCAGACCGGCCTTGGTCTCAAGACCACTTTTGGAGTCACAGACATGGCAGACTTGCCGGTAGCGTCGGCGTCCGCCGGTCGTGCTGGTTGGATTCCCAGCCCCTCCTGTCCGTGGGCCAGACTCCCGATCGTCTGCTTTGGACGCTTCGATGTGAATGAGTAAATGTAATCCGGCGCCACTCGAGTGGAGACTCTATACCAGGGGATCCTCGAGTTGCCTCAGAGATCTGTTTCTGTGGACCGACTTGAAGTGATTCTCAAAACGAGTCTGAACCCCATAAACAAAGCATGCTGTACCCAAAGAGTGCGTGGGAGTGCTCCACCTCATTCAAAATAACCTCCGCGTAACGGCGTATTTTTCTGCCTGCAATGCTTGAATTTCACATTGCGCTGCTCCGAGTTGAAATGTATTTTTTCAATTATTCATCGGAGCACTGCCGTGAAGTCGAAACACCGCGAGTCGAGGAGGACGTAGGTAAATATAATTAGCGCTGAAAATCTGACTCCGAGCCGAGACGAGGAGGAGATGAGTGGACCGGGAGGAGCGGCAGGGATGTCCGCCAATTCTTTCGAACTTTGACTGTAAAAATGGTCTGAACTGGTAGAACTTTGGGTTCGGTGTCTTGACCGAGGACTCTTTGGGTCGCAGAAAGTGGGAGCCAGGGGAGTGTACCGCCTACCAACCCATCCACAGCCATCCCATAAACCACAGAGGATATGTATGCAAAACAACCCACCTGGAAGAGTGTCAGTTCTGCCCCTTAAAGTCCTGGTATCGTCCCGTTCCAGGTGAAGTCGCGGTCACGGTCAAGCTCTGGTCTCGGCCTTGACTGCAACCGAAGTTTCCTCACGCTTCAAACACTTTAAGCTCCCTCGTACGATTTCCTTTTCTTTTTTCAGCGTTAGCCTCCTGGAAATACCGCGGAGGTTAAGACGGGGCCGAGATGAGAATCCAATCCCGACACTTCAAACGCGGGAGCGCTAAGACTTTACGTGCTGCGCTGTCAGAACGCCCGAGTTCCACGACATCAGCACTTACGGAAAATCACTTCCCCCGACACTTCAGATCCATAGCCGTGTTTGGGACATGGAGGCGCCACAGCGCCTGAAGGTCAGCAGCTTTAGAAGAAAGTTTCTCCCAGTTCAAACTCCCTCAGAAACTCCACCTGTACATTGAAATACTAAAGAGTGCATGCTAACCGGGCCATCCGACAAGGGGATCGACGCAGGAGGGCGAATCAATGGAACGGTGTCGGTGCTTTTGCTCCTTGAATCATCTCGGAGGTGAACCGGTTGGCGGGTTGGACGCAGTTTCCTCAAACGAACCGATCAGAAGCAACAGGAGACCCGGCTTTTGAAGCAAACCAGATTTAGTTTGACCCTCAATAGAGTCGGTTAAAGGGTAACACTTGTCCAACCGGACCGTACCATCCCAGGAAGCACCAGGATGCCAATTTGAATACGGCCGCTGCCATTTAATGTGATATCCTGAACTTGTATTGTTTAGGAGTGAGTACCAGTTCTGGTGCTGTAAAGACGTTGACGGTGAGAATAGCAGAAAGTGTTCATGTGTGAGACCAAGGGTGTCAAAGTCACATCCACAGAGGGCCAAAATTCAAAAGTGGGACAAAGTCACGGGACAACATTGATATTTATTGAAAAGAAATCTTTCTCCAGATAAAACAATGAACGTTTTTATTTGGACTCAAACAAGTTTGGCTTCAACACTGAATCTGGAACAAGCAAAACTTCGTACGAGACAATATAGAACTTCATATTGCACACATGCAAAATACAATTTCAGATTAAAAAAACACTTCAATGGCATTCATTTGTAAAATAAAAATTAAATAAAAATCATACGCCTCTTTTTATTTGCAGGCTTCTGAATTCTATTTTATCAGTAACCTTTTTCCGCAGGCTAATAAGAAATGTAAAGATGAAATAACTGTTTTCTCTTTTGGCACTTCTTGGGAGGGTTAGCACGCTTCCAGTATTAGCATCAGGTGGCTATGACTGCTGTCAACAGAGGAGAGGGTGTTCATGGGTCCCAAACATCAGCAGAGCATTCTGGGATTTGTAGTATTAGCGCTCCATGCGCTGTCGGCTAGCATAGCGGCGGGCAGCTGTAATAGTCATTGGGTATGGATTCACGGGCCACATAGAATTACACTGCGGGCCGGAGTTTGACACCTATGATCTAGACGCTTCGTGATTGAAACAATTTTGTGTCATAAATGTGAGAATCATGCTCATCCGCAGAACTTAGCCAGAAAGTCACATCCTGAAATTGCCTCGCCTGCAAAGGATTTTTAATTTTCCCGAAACCGTCCACCGGAGACACCTGCACCAATCTCCAATCATTTCCAAAACCAGGAAACCGCATTGCAGTACTTTGCCTCCAGTTTTCCCGTCCATTTCCCTCCGAACGCGATTACCGAGGACTTAAAAGAATTTCCGAACCGCCGGAAACAGTTTCTGCTTTGCGTATAAATCAGACATTCCTGTGAAATTAAAAGGATTTGCATAGAAACACATCATTTCAGACATTTTTGTCAAATTTCTTTTCATGCTTCCCGGCGATCTTGAACTTTCAGCCACAAATTCTCTTCCATTCAACAACAGGATGAGGATATTTATCCTCACCAGATGGAATAAAGCACTACTCCTGGGACGCTGCGTCCACGAGAGGTCACGCTCCGCTTGACCTCGAAACTCTTGACTTCCAAAATCTTTCCAGGTGTCCTCGGATCCTGCCGGACACCTTGTCCCCGGCGCTCACAGTCGACACCAGTCAACGCCGCTCAGGAACAGTGGGCGTGGCTAACCCTGTTAGCACGTGAGGGGAACAGACCAAACCTCAGTGGCCGTCAATCAAAAACTATTTGAGTTGTTGAGCCGACTCGATCGGGCTGCGTGCGACAACCCGACCGCGAACGCCCAACCGACAAAAAAGAGGAGGCAGGAAACAGGAAATAGCGGGACGATGGTGGACAGTGAACGAGGGAGAGGACTTACGAAGCCAAACTGGACTACGCTAATCGAGGATAGCTGAGTTAGCAACAGAGACAGACAGCCGTTTGTCCTCCTTGTTTGTTTACCCTGGCTTTCCTCGACACGTCACTCCCGTGATGCGTTCAGGTGTCTTCTCTTGGTTTAAGCGATCATGTAGTGTGCGATCCCGGTTATGGAACTCCTGACGCCCAGTTTTTCAATCCTCGTAAAGAAAATCGACCGAGACGAGTCGTGTGAACTACAAGACACTCAAACTTCAGTAACCACGGTGACAGTCGTGTCGTCCTTCCTCAGTTTTATGGACGTGACATCTTGGTTGGCATCTGCGTGGACGAAAAGACCTCGTGCTTTCAAATCACAGTTTGGACTGGAATCTGTCATCCGGCGGGAGGCGCCAACGGCATATTTTCAACATTTTCTTATATTTTGTTGATGATATTTGAAGCCCTCCATTGTTATTATTTATGTTATTACGTTCATTGTTTCACGATTAATGTTATCAGGAAGCCTGGCGTGTTTTCTCCCACGGCATTAGCGTTAGCATTAAGAGTCCAGTAACAGTGAACACACGCCCGCTAACTTTTACTGGCCAACCGGCGAATCAAGTCAGAGCAGAAAGCAAAGCTAAAATGTGGTTACGTTGTTGAACATTTAACAAACAAACGCAGATACAGGTCAAAGAAGCGAAATGCTAATCGTAGCCTGGTACGGGCTCAGCCGAGCCGTCGGCCTCGTTAGCAGCTCAACTATTGGGCTGATACCTGGAAGGAGATCTCTTTCAAAGAACCCAAAATCAGCAGATCCGCGTGTAGTGCTCACACGCGCTACCTGCTACACAAGCTAATGAGGCGGCTTCTGCTTGTCGTCCCTGAAGTCTCACAGAAAGAGCGCCGACGCTGGTTTGTTTTGTCGTGTGGTTTAATGCGGAAGAAAAACACAGCATAAAAAAAAAACAGAAGCTGATTCACAACTGGGTCGCGTTTGTCCGCCCGTGAAAGTAAACACAACACATCCCGGCTGCCGCTCGCATCTGCGGCTTCACCCCTCCCCGGGTTCAGACCTGAACCGCGGCTTTTTCGCGCTGCCATCATCAGGCCGTAACCGGGGCAACGGTGATGTCAGTGGACAGACGGCTCACCTGTCACTCTGATTTAATTCCCCTCCTCCTCCTGTCTAAAGAAGAAAACCATTAGGACGGCGCGGGCACGAAAGTCAGGGCAGCATCATGTCTGGTATTGATTCAATAAAAGGGGAAAGTGCATTTTATTTCACCATCCAATGGGATGGGATGGGAATCCTATTTCCGCCACGGATCGCCTGCTTTCTGGGAAACCGACTCGCAATTCAAACCTCATTTTAGCTGTTGCCGGGGCTTCTTTTTCCCTAATTCGTGGGCGGATGAGGAGCATCGACTCGACGGAAAAGCGGAGGGACGATTATGTCAGCCTGTTGATTTCAAGAGTATTTGTTGACAGCAGAAGAGCGTGAAGAGACGTCCTCTGACCATCTGGAAACGGTTACCACAAAAAAAAAACCAGTATCCTTAAAACTCATCAGAAGTCACCCCGGCGTCACTGCGAAATGAGGCTAAGGGGTAAAATTCACCTTCGTGCTAAGCGGTGTTCCCTCTAAGCTCGGCGCTGGCGCTGGCGCTATCGCGCACTGCTCCAGCGTTCTCCGCGCTCGCGCTGTAAATAAATGAAACACAGAAGTTTGTTGTGTTTCATTTATTTACAGTTCAGCTTGTATATATTTCTATGCGCTGCACAGATTTGCCGGGCGCGGAGAACGCTGGAGCAGTGCGCGCAGCTTAGAGGGAACAGCGTGCGAAGTCATAGCGTTTTTTTTTAATTCGGGGCAGCTAACCAGAGGGCTAGCATAATGAGGTAGCTTTTGGACTGTAGTTGGAAAGCTACTGCTCCTTCATTCGTTCATTCAGTATCTACCGCTTATCCTGCACTCAGGCTTGCAGGGATGCTGGGTTACTGGGCGCTAGGCTAGGCTCACCCTGGACCCAGTCGATCATAGCATACCACCGTTCACTCTTTTGTTCACACTTCTGAGTGATTTAGGGTCTCCAATGAAGCTCCCGCATGTGTTTGGACTGTGGGAGGAACCTGAAGGCAACCCACGGGGACAATATGGAGGACTCCGATGGGAACCCAACGAGGGACCTTCTTGCTAACCGCTGCGCCGCCGTGCTGTTGGTGTTTGGTTGCATTGCTGGAGATGCAACGGGTTGGGACGGCAGGCGGCCGGACGACAGAAGCGGACAAGGAGGCAGAGCAGGGAGGAAGGTGAGGGCCGGCGCACAAACGCAACGAAAAATATTCAAATGACTTCAGCGGGAATCAGAGACGAAAGGTTACGACATCTTAGAGAATTTAAAACCCAGCTGAACGGCCAATGCCATGATGCTTAAATGAAGACATTTGAACGCACCACGAATAAAAAAATTGTGGAGCTCCTGGTTACTCGAATGACCATCACCATGTGATGTCAGCGACTGCTCCAGGAGGCGGATGGGGAGACCAAACCTGGGACAAAATGTAATTTAGTCAAAGGAGGTCACGGGTGTTAATCCATGCACTTACTGTCCCGGGGGTGGCATTTAATATCATACTAAATTATTCATTCATTCATTCATTATCCTCCACTCAGGGTGGCGGATGGGCTGGAGCCAAGGCGAGGTTCACCCTGAACATGCATGTCATTATATGTACACGTAGAGTCATGCAAACGTTCATACAAATTCATACAAATTATTAATTCTTATTATGATTATTGTTATTGTTCTTCTTCTTCTTCTTCTTCTTATTATTATTTTTAATAATAATAATAATAATAATAATAATAATAATGTTGCTGTTGTTGTTGTTATTGTTGTTGTTGTTGTTATTATTCACTCACTCATTTGTGAGTCATATAGAGATAAATAACCATTCACTGTCTCATTCAAATAATAGAAAAACAACCACATAAATCTCACACATGTATTTTTCTTGTTATTTACAGATGTTGGAGTCACGTCACTTTTTTAAAAATATTATTTACATTTTAAATTTTTTTTTTCTTATTTTCATTTTTCATCTTATTTTTATTTCATTTTTATTTTACCTTTACTTATATATTTCAATATATTAATAGATGTTGGACCCTCTTGTGCCCTTGTTCCCTTATTTAAATGTTATTACATTTTTTTTTCTTACTTTCATTTTTCATCTTATTTTTATTTCATTTTTATTTTACCTTGACTGATATATTTGAATATATCAATAGATGTTGGACCCCCTTTTGCCCTCCGGGAAAAATAATTCTTCACTGGTTGATTCATAAGCCTGGACAATGTTTGGTCTCCTGCATGTTTTGGAACTGCGGGAGGAACCCGGAGACTGCGGAGGAACCCCCCCCGCGGACACCCGGAGAACACGGAGGCTCCACGCAGGAAGGCCCTCCCGTGGGAATCTAACCGGCTTGCTGCAAGGCGGAAGCGCTAACCGCCCCGCCGCCGGGTTGAACACATGCAGTAAATCAGTTTCAGCCGGGCGGAAGAGACGACGACCAACAAACTAAACTTTTGTGAAAAATGGGGCCACTTATCCCCCCCCCGAATGGCCCTCTTGTTCGGTTTCCAGGCTGAAGCGGCAGATTAAGTGTGAGAAGTTCCATCTTGTTTTGTTGCATCTGTAAATACCACATTATATTTCCCCGAAGGATACGCCTGAACCGAGAGAGGCAAAAAGAAAAAAAAAAAAAAAAAAAAAAAAAAAAAAAAAAAAAAAAAAAAAAAAAAAAAAAAAAAAAAAAAAAACCCCCTTTCTTTTTAAAAAAAAGACTAAAAATCAACCGCCCCCACACCCCCCCCAC
>CAAKHD010011806.1:29899-42154 GCA_901007705.1 Fistularia tabacaria
CGCCCAGACTTCCGAGCGAAGAAGCGCACAAAGAGTGACGGGCGTGGCGGGAGTGGGGGTGAGCGCGTGTGTGTGTGTGTGTGTGTGTGTGTGTGTGTGTGTGTGTGTGTGTGTGTGTGTGTATGTGTGTGTGTGTGTGTGTGTGTCGTCGGGCCCCCGCGGTGAAAACATCCACCGCGCTAAAAACCCGCTTGTCTTCAACGCACGGTTTAGAGAAAAATGAAACAACTAAAACTAAACAAAACACAACAAAACAAAACAAAACAAAAGCTGCGATCCGTCCTCGGGGGGGGAGGGGGGGGTCGAGCTGTGGAAACACGCAAAGACACACACACACCCACAAACACACACAGACTAACACACACACATGCAGGCACGGCCGGTGGTCGCCCTGCGGTGAAAGAAAACAAACACCCACTAACTTTGTTTCTGTTGTTAGCATGTAGGCTATCGATGAGCTGAGCAAGGCTGACGACGGACAGCGCATCGAAAACCGCCAAGGTCAACGGAGGTCAAAAGAAAGAAAGGACACCAACCCTTTGTAATTATTGCTTTACTTCCAGCCGCGCCGCCTCCGGGAGCGCAGCTCGAGGTTCGATTGTATCCGCCGGCTGGACTTTCACCCGTTTCTCCTCTACTCTTGGCATCGATCTCCTGTAACTTGTCTCCGGCGAGTCCGAACCACGTCTGCAGCTCCAGCTTCTCCCGGCTGTAATGACTGCGTTAGAAATGGGCTCGAGAAGCGGGGAGGTGCGCTTGGAATTTCTCAAAAAGTACTTTTTAATTGCTGTGGCACTAAGACGGCGTTATTGCTCGATAAATTTATCAGCTCATTTATTTACTCATTTTTACTGGGTTTGATTGCACGCTAAATGATGCTAACGTCGGCGCCCTGGCCCTCCGCGACCGGTCGGTGCAGTCACGCGGCGAAGGATGACCCCCACGGGGGAGGGGGGAGGGGGAACCGGGCGTTTCCTCGCCCCCCTCCCGGTCCCCCCGATTTATCCGCCGGAGATAATTACCCCGGGGTTCCACGCCGGGCTGGAGAGGGAAAACGGGGGATTAAATCTGGCTAAATGTGGACGGAGGCTAAATTTAATTTCTGAGGAGGGCTAATGATTCAAGCCGGAGACTCGTTTCCCCCTTAAACGTCGCCGGGGTGTTTTGGAGTGGAGAGCGGAGACAGATGGCGGCCGGCGGGCTCGGCCGGCGCGTCCCGGGACGCTCGCTTCTGTTCACAGCACAAACGCCGCCGCTCTGAAAAGAGGCGGCGGTCGCTTTTCCGGGAACGAGAAAAAGAAAAACACCTGTCCGGCTTCCAGCTGTGACTCTGGTTCGGCTTTTTCGGTCCAGCGTTTTCACACCCAGAGGATTTGGCGTCGCCCGTCTTTCTCATTTCGCCAAAGGTTGTTTAACTTTCTCTACCTCCGCTGCCGCAGAAAATTCTCTTGTTGATTTTTCTCGCCGCCTCTTGGCGGCACAAACCAGCGTCGGACTCGCCGAGGGCGGTTACGCCCAATGGTACATTCCAACCTCTCCCGTTGGTGGAGACCAAGTCTTCTTCTTCCTCCTCAGCGCAGTAGCACCTTTTCAACCAAGGACCGTCACGACCCAGTAATTATTGCTCTGTTTTTAGTCCGTCTCTCCTTCTTCTTTTTCTCCTTCTTCTTACTGAACCGTCTCCCTTGCGCTAAGATTCCTCGCCGGCTTCAAGTTCCAGATAAAAAAAGACATCATACGACGAGGAGAGGAAAGGAAAACAAACAAACAAACAAACAAACAAACAAACAAACGAAGAAGAGCTCATCCCAGTCGCCTGCAGAAAGCATTGTGTTGAAGTGCCTAAAATATTGGCAATAATTAATCAAACATATTTTAAGGCAGTAACAGGTCTAGAGCTTCCACCTTTCTTGGATCCACTTCAGAGAAAAAAAGAAAAGAAAAAGGATTTGCAGCCGAAGAAGGAACATTTGGGGGAGCAGAGGGGATCCGGCGGCTTCGGTACAATCTTGCAACAGCGCTAAGAAACAAAAGCCAAACGAAACATTCAAGCAAACGACGTCTCCTCCGTCGACACATACGGTATTGCTACTCAGACGCGGAAGTCCGACGGCGTCGCGCTCAAAAGAAGAATTCCTGAATCAAAAGAAGAAAAAGGAAAAATGTCCAAAAACAGAAAAAAAAAAGAAAGGAAAACCACTCCTGATTAGCATGTGAGTCGCCGCTGTCGCTTCAACGGCACATGAACGGGAAGGGAAGAAAAAAAAGTCACAGCCAACAGTCCAGCATGTGTCAACACACACACACACACACACACACACACACACACACACACACACACACACACACACACACATACACGCAAAAAAAGTACCCTTGAAAAGTTTCTGCTTTTGGATAAGAGTGAGTTTACCCTGTTGTCAAGTTCAAATAGAAGGTAAAAAGAAGGACGCGTCACTGTGGCGGATCCATCCGGCAGAAACCAACATATCAAAAAAAAAGCAGAGAAAAGCAAGACCACCGCAAGAAGACAGTCGTTCTTAAGAAAACGACGTTCGGACGTAAAATCATTTAAGTTTAGAAAAAAACTCCTATTTCTGAGGCGCCATCTGATATGTGTTTGAGTCCACGAGCGGCGCCCAAAAGGAAGTGGAAAGAAAACCGGATAAGAAGGTTTTCGCTTGTCCAGGTAGTTTCTTCTTTTTGTTGTTGTATGTTTTGTTCTTTTGAAAGTCGTTGCCCTTTTCCTCGCTCTGGCGCCCCCCCCTGGCGGGGCGACGCCGCGGCCCCTTTCGCCGAGGAGCAAAGGAATGATTCCGCTCCAGACGCAGCCGGAAGAGTCAGACATACCCGGCGTCTGTTTTTATTCCGAGGGTAAATCCCAGTTTTCCGTCCCAGATGCCGCCGCCGTCGCCGCCGCTCCAGACGAGTTTCTGTTTTCCCGCTCCGGCGCCGGCGCCCTTCCGTCAGACCTGGACCCCGGTGCCGTGGAGATGCAGCATCTGGGCTCTCATTGTCTGTATGCTGCTCATGATCTTTTTCTGATGGCCCACCAGCGAGATCCCCAAGCTCATCACGTCCCTGGAAGACAGGAACGGCACGCGTCAGTCAAGGGCGGCAGACCGCGGCCTCGGGTGTTTTGGGATCGTGCGTGATCGGTTGAAAAGCAAATGCGGCCCAAGAGAACGCCGGTGGTACGGAGCCATTTCCTGCAGGCGGGGATCGTACTTACTGGCAGGCTTTCGCGGTGTGTTCAGGCGCAAGGTAAATCTGAGACACGGCAACCGTTTTCGTCTGCCTCCATCACGGTGGTCCGACTGTTCGGGTCTGCCTACAAAACACGTGCCGCTACGCCGTTTAGCGCCGTGCTACCTAGCTAACAGTGTTGGTATGTGCTGCCTTCTGAGTCAGCGTCTTGACTGGCGCCGCCAGGCGACTGGATATTTGGCGAATTACAGTATCGGCTAGTTGGCAATTGCAATTTGGGTCTTGCCCTTACTTTGCCCTTTCGAGAAAACCGAGGCCTCCCGTCTTGTGTCTTGTCTTGACGGAAGACTTTTAATCGTTTCAAGCTCAAACATTTAAGATAAATCCAGGATAAGATAAGCCGGTCCTTAAACTGTCATCCCAGTTCTAATAAGCGAAGCATTCAGGGAGCGACTTGTTTGGTCGTTGCCCTTAAAACCCAACACGCCAAGGGCGGCGCAAATTCGCAGCGTGAGCGCCGTCGGCGATCTCGACTCGGGGGGCGGGAGGGGGAGGTCGCGTACCCCTGTTGCCACTCACTCGATTGACATCCTGGCCACAGACTCCAGGGAGCTGTAGCCGGCCGCCGTGAAGTTGTCCCTGTAGCGCTCCATCTTGATGGCGTCCAGCCACTCCCCCACCGAGCGGAAGGCATTGAAGTCCGGCGTGCTCTGATCCAGCAGCGGGCTAATTGGTCTACGGGAACCAGCACAGAAAGGACGTTGGTGAAAGAGTCCGTCGTAGGGAGGGGGATGAGACAAAGGCATCTGACGGTTCTGTTCATCTGCGAAAAAGTGTGTGTGTGTGTGTGTGTGTGTGTGTGTGTGTGTGTGTGTCGAAAACTGGCAGATTTAACCGCCCGCGATCGATTTAAAAATCCGCCGACGCTGAATGCCAGCTTTCTGTCCGCCTGAAAAACGCTTTTGTCCGATTTCAATACAAACACTCTCCCTTACAAATCTCCCCGGAATAGAGGTGTTTTTAACCACTCGTACTGTCGGCATCTCAGAAAAAGTGCGCTCCGAATGCCAAAAGGAGGAATCTGACAAATGCCGACGCCGAGTCTAGAGTTCCCGCTGCACTTTAAAGTACCAGGAACTCATTATGCGGATTGATTTAAAAGCTCTCCCATCGACCATAAAGCCGTGGGACCTGCTTCCGAGTATCGATCTCCCGAGATATATCTTTCATCTGTGAACCGGCGGGCGCTAAATCATCTCCTTGACGCCCAGAATCCTCCGCTAATGGGCTGAAATAAAAGTTTACATACGTATAGAAAGATATGTCGAGATGTGTGCTTTATCCCCGGCTCACCGCGTGCACGTGCCGACCGGCGTCTTCAGCGTGTTGGGGTTGCGGATCATCTTGTCCAGGATGCCCACGATCTGGTCGAACTTGGGACGCTCCGCCCGGTCCTTCTGCCAGCAGTCCAGCATCAGCTGGTGCAGGCCCGGCGGGCAGTCCATCGGCGCGGGCAGACGGTAGCCCTCCTCGATGGCCTTGATGACCTGCCGGGAAGAGCGACCGCTTGGTGAGGCCGGCGTTGGGCGTTTTTGCTCGCCGAGGAAACCGCCGGCAACAACCTGGACGTGCAGAACAACCTCAGGCGCCGACCTTCATGAATAGTACCAAGGTTTAAGGTGAACCCTGGCAACAGCAACTAGTTTACTTCTACACAGTTATTACAAGACAACCCTCAATCACTCCCCCGACTTCAGATTAACCTTATTGGTAACCATGAAGAGCAGCGGAAACACTTCAACCGAAAGCCCTTAGCGTTGCCCTGGCAACAACAACCACCGGCAGTTGATAACAAAGTTTCATCACTAAGAAATACCACACAAGCCCTTATAGTCCCCTAATCCAGCCCCCCTTAACTGTTGCACTTCAGATTAACCTGCGTGGTAACCATTGGCTAGCACCGCGGACGTCTGGGGTCAACCCAAAGCCCTTAGTGTTACCCCGGCAACAACCGAGTTGTCAAGTTTCGATCGCTAGCCACTCCACGTGTGACCCCCAAAACAACAGGGACGACATTTGAAGCGAACCCGAAAAATGTAGGCGTCTTCATGGCAACGACGACCAGCACCTCCTTCCTTTTGTGCTTTTACGCTTCACCTCGCATGCAACTCTAAACCCCACGATACATCAGGCGTAGCCCTTCAAGGTGACCCTCAGGGCTTAAGATTTGCCCTTAACCCCGAGGATTACCTCCAATTTTAAGGCAGTAGAATTAGCCAATAGCGTAGCCCCGGGATGACGGCTAGAAGTGGACTTCAATGAGGCCCTTAATCTCAAACCGCTGACTCACCTTAAGCCCACGCCTGTTCGACCGCAGTCTTTAAGGCAACCGTTAAAACCCGAGAGTACACGTTTCATGCGGATCCCAGTCTGCTCTTCACCTCAACCCTTATACTTCCCTTAAAAAGCCCCACAGAACTTTGTAATCTCAGTCAGAGCTTATTTACTTTCCAGGTTACGGACGGCGCGCTTCCGAGATTGTCTAAAAGTCCGACCCAATTTAAAGGGTTCTGGCCCAGTTTCCCAGCGATAAATGGGAACACGAGTACTTAAAGAAGCCCCGATGTAGTAAAAGTTTAAAGTACTTATAGTGGCGAGTACGTTTCCCCTTCTGCTATGTGGGGAACATCTCCTAAAGCGGCATGCCGATCGAAACCCACGTGGTCTGGAAATACGCCTCAAAGTAATACGGCGAAATCCGAATACTGCTGAAACGCCGGCCTTTGGTGAGAGCAAAAACCACCCTTGTGATTCCTTTTATGACTACTGCAGCCATGATTGCGTCCTGTCGGCTATTACCACGTAGCTGTTAGCGCGACTGTTATTATTAGAACAGGATCATCAGTGCCCGCTCAACCCCTCAAACCTCACTCTGTCCTCCTTGCTCGCTGCGATCCGTCAGAGGTTTCTGCATCTCCTGGCCGCCGTCGCCCACCTCTTGCTCACGAGGTAACCGTGTCGTGATAAAACGTCCGGATTACCGCACGGATAAAATCTGACCGGATTTTTGTCAGCGCTCGCCTGCGGTGCGACGCCTGCGCTTCGCCCAGGAAGTCCAGAAAAAAACCTCCAATGACCTCATCGGGTATGAATAAGAATTTAGTAGGTGGGGGACGAATAAGGAAAGTACCGCGTGTACACCAGATGTACCTCTGGGGATCCACAGGAGGATCCTGGTTTCCTGTAATCCCAATCCGTCACACGCTTCAAGGATCTGCATTTTCTATTCGTTTCTGATAATCTGTATAACGCCTGATTTCCCTTTTCTATTTTTAACCTTCCACTGACGATAAGCCGAGCATCTTCGGGGCATGTGAGGGCGTAATCCAGGACAGCGAGACGACATTTCGTAATCCATGATAATCTGCATGAATTAAATGCGCAAATTCGTAAGATATTCAATGGATTATATTAGCAATAAATAAAGCGAGATATGGAAACCAAGTCAATAGACATCTTGCTAAATTAACGAGCAGATTAACGGAAATGGGAGACGAACGGGTCAGATAAAGGTCGCAGTCAGATTATATTTTTTCTTTAGATTATTTCATATATTTGATTTCATTCTAGAGTGGCAGCGAATGTGATTGTGTCAATGTGTTAACGCCCCCTAGTGGCCTGGAGGTTGATAGATGGATAACAGATGATCCTAGCTAATGGCTAACTGTGCTGATATTTAGCATGCCTATGCTACGTCTGCACAGCCGCTCTGGCACCAGCTTTCCGTGACGGCGCGGCGGACATTTTGTTGGGCTCCGTCCAAAGTCAACGCCACGAGAGTGGGAAGCGCGTCCGGGCGGGAAGCTAAGCCGCTAGCTCCCGTCCTCCCTTTGTCGCGCACGTTTTTTTTTTTCGCTCATCAGCTATTCCTGTCAGGGCCGCTCAGACCCGGATGACTCATCCAGGAAGAAGACGGGGGACGGGGGGGTGTCAGAACAGCGAGGAGGACGATTGTCACCGCGTCGCCCAGCGGGAGGTTTCAGGACGCCTTGACGAGGCCAAAAAACAAAATTCTGACATTGAGGCTTTGTCAAGCGGCGGCGCGGCGCGGCGCCTCTTTAATGCTCGGCCATCTCGCTTGGCATTTCTAAAATCTGACCGTTCAATCGTCCGGGAGAGAGAGAGAGAGAGAGAGCGAGGCAGAGCGAGAGGGCGAATCGTAATCACGCTCTGATCCTGCCGACGGCGCTTCGCAGGGATCTGAGGGCCCGGAGTTTACCGGCTCCCGACTTCAATCCCCAAGTGTCAAACACCCAGAAACAAGGGGGCGGCGGGGATGCAGATGAGGGGGAGGGCGGATTGGCACAAGTCATTGATTTGTACATTCAAAGCAGGATTTCACCTCAGCATTCTCCATTTTTAAGTTAAGGCCATTTTTTAGGCTTTTTTTTTCTCTTATATTCAATAAATTTGTCCGAGATGTCGAATTTTTGGTCCCCAATAAAATGTCTTTATTTATTGATTGTCATTGATATTTTGACTTTATGGGACAAAAATTATCCACGCTGGGTTTGAGGGGATTTTATTTTTGTTCAGCATTCGTGATTTTTAAATGAAGGCCCTTTTTTTCTGAATTTGTCAGATATAATGATTTTGTTTTTGTCAAAAACAAAAGGAAACATTCCTGAAAATGATAAAACATTTTTGTTTTCGTCTATCTTACTGGACAGTTGGACTGAAAAATAGCTTATTCATGCTCAGTTTGTCAGAATTGGATTTTTATTGAGCATTCACAATTATAAAGAAGAGTCATTTTGGGGGGGAATTTTTTTCATGTATTTATTGAATTTTCCTGAAATGTCAAATATTTGTCCATAAAAAAGCTTTTTATCAATTGATAACTGTTAATATCTCTATTCCCAACGCTAGAAAACCTGCAAATTGCAGATTTCTTTTTTGTTAACACATTTTTTTCGGCTATTTTTTCATGCTATCAATACATTTGTCCAAGATGTTGGGTTTTCTTTTCATGTATCAATAATTAATATTTACATTTAAAAAGAAAATAGCTTATTCACACTCGGTTGGTCAGAATTTGATTTTCACTGAGCATTCACAATTATAAATGAAAGCCTTTTTTGGGTTTATATTTTCATGTATTTTATGAAACTGCCTGAAATGTCAAATATTTAGAAATGGAAAGCTTTTTATTGATTGATAACTATTAATATTTCTGTTCCCAGCGTTAGAAAAATTGCAAATTGAACATTAGGTTTCCGTTAACACCATTTTTAGGTATTTTTTTCATGTATTGAAAACATTTTTCCAAGATGTCTGATTTTCTTTTCATGGATAAATTATTTATATTTGCATTAAAAAAAAAAAGCTTATCCATGCAAGAAAAATTGCAAATTTTATTTCCTTTAAGGCCTTTTTTAGGCTATATTTCTGTCCGAAAAACGAATCTTTTAATTTATGGATTAATTATTGATATTTATATATCCGTGGCTTTAAAAATTTAGCTTCTTCACGCTCGGTTTGAAGGGATTCGTTTTTTGTTCGACAGTCATGATTTTTAAATTAAGGTTTTGCCGGAAATAACACAAACAATATTGACTGATAATTACCATGTTTATCTGTTTTTAAAAAAAGTATCTAGCTGTATCTAACTGCTATGGCGACCACCGATGTCAATAAACCGACAAACCGCTTTTACTGTTTTTTTTTCGGGGTGGGCACTCACGTCTTGGTTGGACATGTCCCAGTACGGCCGCTCGCCGTACGACATCACCTCCCACATGACGATGCCGTAGCTCCAAACGTCGCTCGCCGACGTGAACTTGCGATACTGGATGGCTTCTGGCGCCGTCCACCGCACTGGGATTTTCCCGCCCTGCGCGTGGAAAACAAAACAAAACCGAAAGACAGGAGTCAGATCGGGTGCGCGTCTCTTCGCACATCTGGAAACAAACCCTTCATTACACCCCAATAAGCCCCTGTGAACGCTAATCACCGCACCTGCAGTTTTACGGCTCATCACACTTCCAGTAAACATTTATGCAGTACTGCCACGGAATGTACTTCAAAAAACCACAGAATGAACTCCAGGGACCTTCCTTCAGTGCATCCAGTAAACAAACATGCAGTACTACCACAGAATGTACCCAAATAAACTTCCTTCTATGCATTCAGTAAACATTCATGCAGTACTCCCACAGAATGTACTTCAAGAAACTTCTTTCAGTGCATTCGGTACACACTCATGCAGTACTACCACAGAATGTACTTCAAGAAACTTCCTTCTGCGCATCCAGTGAAAAAGCATGCATGCAGTACTACCACAGAATGTACCAAAAAGGAACTTCCTTCAGTGCATCCAGTACATACATATGCGGTAGTACCACGGAATGTACTCCAGGGAAAATCCTTCAGTGCATTCGGCAAACACTCATGCAGTACTACCACAGAATGTACTTCAAGAAACTTCCTTCTGTGCATTCAGTAAACATCCATGCGGTACTACCACATAATGTACCCAAAGAAACTTCCTTCAGTGCATCCAGTACATACATATGTGGTATTACAACAGAATGTACTCCATGGAACATCTTTCAGTGCATCGGTAAACACACATGCAATACTACGACAAAGTGTACCCCAGGAAACTTTTTTCTTTCTATCCAGTAAACACTCATACAGTACTACCACAAAATGTACTTCAAGAAATTTCCTTCAGTGCATCCAGTAAAATCATCTGAAAACTTCTGCGTCTGCCCGGGAGGCTTCCCATCTAACAGTTTTACTTTCATATATTTCTTTCCAACGTGACTTTTGATCGCCGGGATCTGGGCGCCCTCGAAGATCCCGCCGGTTCCTGCGCCCGACGTTCTAATCTGGGTTCCTGATGGAACGTCAGATATTATTCCTCCAGCGAGGAGCAAGTCAACAAGCAGGCTAACAAGCTATCGATGTACGTGTCTGTGTTGTGGTGTTTTTCGGCTCCAGGGGAAAAAAAAAAAGGATCCGAATCGACACCGAAAGGGTAAATAAAAAAAAGTTCCCCGCTCCGAATTTCACAGAGAAAGGTGCGAGTTGGAGTTACCGTGGTGGTGTAGACCGCCTCCGGGTCGTCGTCGATCACCCTGGACAGGCCGAAGTCCGACACCTTGCACACCAGGTTGCTGTTGACCAGGATGTTGCGGGCGGCCAGGTCCCGGTGGACGTAGCCCATGTCGGAGAGGTAGCGCATACCGGCGGCGATCCCCCGCAGCATCCCCACCAGCTGGATGACCGTGAACTGCCCGTCATGTTTCTGCTTAGAGGGGTGGGGGCGGAGAAGGTGGGTCAGCGGTCCGGAGACGCTGGGTGGGATGTAGGTCAGGGGCGAAACATGTATGCCCGAGGGAAAGCGAAGAGTCTTCCTCACCCTGAGGAAGGCGTCCAGCGAGCCGTTCTCCATGTACTCGATTACAATCATCACTGGCTTTCCTGAAGGGACAAAGAGAGATGGAGGGAGAACTTCCATTGATGGACACCACCGTATGGGAATGTAACCGGCGGCGGGGGCGGATCCAATCGGTCGCGCTCACCTCTGGTCACCACCCCCTCCAGGTGCACCACGTTGGGATGGTCGAACTGGCCCATAATGCTGGCCTCGCACAGGAAGTCCCGACGCTGCTTCTCCGTGTAGCCCACCTTCAGGGTCTTGATGGCAACCGAGGCGTCACGCTTGCCGGGCAGCTTCAAGCGGCCGCTGCACACCTCGCCGAACTCTCCTGTGATGGACCGGCGGCAGGGGGGTGGGGCAAAAGAGAAAAAAATCAAGCTCTTCCAAATTGACGACGGCTGCCGCTCGCGAACCCTAAGTGAGAACGGTAGTATCGGGCCGACGGCGACGGACTCACCCGCTCCGATCACCCGCTCGATCTTGATGCAGGAGGCGTCCAGCTCCTTGGCAAACTGATGCACGGCCCTGTTGGGGTCCTCGTAGGTTTCGGGGTCGATGTAGGTTTTGGTGCCTGGAAATTTGACTGCGGAAAAGTAAGAGGATTACCGTTACGGTTAAGTACGCGCACGCCGCCGGGACGGACGCCGGACGCGCAAACAATTACCGAGACCAGTGGCTCGGAGGAAACCGCTGAATAATCAGGAGGGAGGTTTAACGCCGAAGGGAGGTTTCAAGCGAAGTCTGCCTTTCGCCTCCTCCCCCGTACGGGGATGATCCGCCTCTGACGACCTGATTCCGGAAAGAATGGCCGCGACGGCTCCACCCGCCGCTGCTCATCTGGCTTCGTAAAATATCAAGGATTCAGCGCTTCATAACTTAAATTAACGGATTTAAGAGTTTTGGCTGATTATTATAGATCATAAAAACCAACTATTTATTATCTATAAACTCAAAGCAGTGTGTCAATAAAATGGAGTTTATAGATAATAGATTGCAAAAGTAAGAGCTCGGGAATGTCTAAGCAGATGCAAGAAATTGGCCACATTTTAAAAAGAAACTAATAAAATTTAGAAAAAAAATTACAAAAGATGCTATATAAATTTATTTTTTATTTTTTTATTTTTTGGGGGGGGCTGTGTGTTCAGAAGCTCTAACCAGGCCTATGATGTCTCAAATCACAATGTCTCTTCATTAAATTAACAATTATGTAAATATGAAATAAAACATAAATGAGAAGTAGCTAAAAACGACTCAATCAATCTTCAGAAAATCTTTTCCAAATAATTCCCCGACATCTGCGCCGCAGATCCAACGCTTTCTAGTGACTAATCTTTATTATTATTTAATTTAAGCAGCGACACAACTGCTGGAAATACAAATGTTACAAACAAACAAACAAATCAATAAATAAACTTTCCTCGCCTCCCGGTTCACCCTGGGGTGAGTCAGGATTCCCAAACAAGGGGTTAGCCTTAGCATTAGCGCTGGCGGCAGATGAGCAGTGCGCGATGACGAAGCGGCGTTGAGGCGGGGGCATGCACACACACACACACACATACACACACACACACACACACACCCACCCCCCCCCCCCCACCCAA
>CAAKHD010011806.1:47281-58006 GCA_901007705.1 Fistularia tabacaria
CGATCTCTGCCTGTGTTGGTTGTTTCTGTGTGTGTATCCCTTCCAGTTTGGTTTTCTTTGTGTGTGTGTGTGTGTGTGTGTGTGTGTGTGTGTGTGTGTGTGTGTGTGTGTGTGTGTGTGTGTGTGTGTGTGTGTGTGAGTGTGTGTGTGTGTGTAAAAGTGACGGATCGCTAATCTGGCAGCGCAGCAGCGGCGGCTGGTGCGGCGCCAGCGTGGAGGCGGGCGCCGTGGCTTTGACCACCCGCAACCTGATTAAAATCTTATGAGCATCTCATTCATGATGGCAATTAACGGGAGAAGAACGGCGGCGTCCGGGGGGAGGAAACGGACGAAGACGCGGTCGTACCTTCTCGTAGTACTTGATCTCGTACTCGGTGATGACGCCGTTGGGGTGGTGCGGCTCCTGCCAGGAGAGCTGGATGCTCCGCTGCTGCACCTTCTCCTTGGTGACCTCGCTGACCTGCGACGGCGCTGTTTGGACAAAAGAGGAGGGGTTGATGAGTGTCGGCGCAGAGCCTCTGTAATCACGACCGGCGACGTGAAGGGCGAAGATTCATGCCCCTCCCTGAACACCCCGCTCGCACATCGTGATGGACATTTCAATAGGCGCGTCCGAAGAGGTGGCGGCGGATTATAAATGACGATCCGGTTCAATTAATTCACGCTTTCAGCCGAAACACGCCGCTCCCTGATGACTGAGCTATTCATGGAGGCTCTCCAGGGGATGGGGGGGGTGTACCTGGAACCCCTCTGACATCCGTCTTATGTGCACCAATTATCGCTGCCTCTCTACATGACTCACTTTGTGTCTGGCTGCCTGAAGTAAGTGCTACCACATTTAGATTAGCTGAGCACCGTGTAAACACGCACATGCACACGCACGCACACGCACGCACGCGCACGATGTTAAAAAAAAATGGCTACGACCATCTGTTCCCAAATTCACTCTCTCGTTTACAGCGCTGTAAGGGCGGAGCTAATCCCAGGTGACGCTGTGGGCAGAGGCGGGGTCTAACCCTCACACTGGCCTGTCAATCACAGGGCTGACTGTCAATCACAGGGTCGACTGTCAATCAGAGGGTCGACTTTCAATCACAGGGACCCCTGAAGAGCAGAAGGTCACCTGTCAGTCGCAGGGTCAGCTGTCAATCAAAGGGTTAACCATCAGTCATAGGGGCACCTGTCAATCAAAGGCCATCCGTCAATCACAGGGTAACTTGTCACTCACAGGGTCACCTGTCAATCAAAGGGTTTATCTTCGGTCACAGAGTCACCTGTTAATCAAAGGCCATCTGTCAACCACAGGGTCAACTGTCAGTCAAAGGTCACCTGTCAATCAAAGGTCATCCTTCAATCACAGGTCACCTGTCAATCACAGGGTCAACAGTCAATCCTAGGTCAGCTGTCAATCAAGGTCAGCTGTCAATCACAAGGTCACCTGTCAATCAAAGGCCATCCTTCAATCACAGGGTCACCTGTCAATCACAGGGTCACCTGTTAATCACAGGGTCAACTGTCAATCACAGGTCAACTGTCAATCACAGGATCAACTGTCAGTCAAAGGTCAGCTGTCAATCGCAGGGTGAAATCTCCATGCATTGGCATTGCTCAACCCCTCGTGGTTCCCCTGAAGACCTTGAACAACCTCCGGGTTCCTCCTTGAGAACATCTGTTGGGGAACGCTGACGCCGACAATGGGGAGCGAGTAAAGACCGGCACTTTCTGAAAACAGCTAAACATTCCACCGATCAATGCTGACATTTAAGGGTGGGGGATTAACTCCCCCGGTGGACCGTACCCACCACCACCCCCACGCCCCCACGCCGCCACAGGCCTGTTAAAAAGGTGAGCGGAGGGGGTCGCTCGGCCAGCAACAATTGATTCCTCCGTCGCTCTGGATCACGGAAATATCAGCACCCTCAGATCGTGAGGTTTAAATGGGGGCGAATGAAGTGTGAATGAGAGGGTGAATGGTTGTTTGTCCAAGAATGACCTGGAAATGAGAGGGTGAATGCTTGGATGTCTTTATATAAGAGCTGGAGTGAAAAGTTAGGGATGAGTGCTGGATCAAAAGTATCCACTAAATCAAGGTTTGAAAATATCCGCACACTAAGAGTGCTCCAAAAATAAGGATAATTAATTTGACATAGAATAAAGAAAATGTACGATAGCAAGAATCTGTTCTTTTTCAGATGCTTTGCAAAATATGTTTTGAACGGAAATGATCATGTGATTGATTCCCTCCTCTTTTTTGAGCCTCTTGTTAGATGCATCATTGTTTATTTGTCTCTATGTTGAGTAAATGGTTGTATTTCTGTATCTGATGTGTGAATGACAGAGTGAATGGTTATTTGTCTCTAAATGACCTGTAATGAGAGGGTGAATGGTTGGGTGTCTTCAAATGAAGTGAATGAGAGAGTGAATGTTTGTATGTTTCTTTATGAAATGTGAATGGGAGGGTGAACGGTTGTGTCTCTATCCTTTGTGTGGATGAAAGCGTGAATGTTTATTTGTCTATATGTTGAGTATGCGTGTGAATGAAGTAGTGAATGTTTATGTATTTAAATATTGTATAATTCAGGGGTCCCCGACCCCTGGTCCCCGGACCGGTACCGGTCAGCGGATCATTTGGCAGCGGTCCGCAAAGAAAATCTTTCTTGATACAAACGACATTTTTTTTCATTTGACCTTCTGGATCTTATTTTGTCGCGCCATTTCATACATCAGCTTGCACAAGCTAGCACGAGAAAAACGATGAGGTGGCAGAAGCGTCGCAGACTGCCGGCAAAAAGAAAGCTGCATTTCAAAGAAAATATCAAGATTCCTACCTAAGTTACGGGTTCATCGCAACAGGTGATACACAAGCTCCGCCCCCGCTAGTCATTACATGCGCTGAACGGCTAGCTAATGAAACTACGAATCCCTCAAAACTGCTTTGTCATATTCAGACGTGTAAAGTGTCATGGCTGTATTCAGATTAGATCCTGTGAAATGACAAAAGTTTTTACGATTTGAACCCCAGCGCCTCTAAACGCTCCGCGGAAACATTTTCATACATAAAACTTGTCCCCGGTACAAAAAAGGCCGGGGAGCGCTGCTATCATTGGTTGCATATCTTTATGTGATGTACGAATGAAAGAGTGGATGGTCATATATCTTCATATGGGGTGTAGAAGAGAGGGTGAACGGTTGTACGTCTCTCTGTGGGACCCCGCGGTCACCCGGTCCGGGTCGAAACCCGCCTCCCGCGACCCTGATTGACTGAGTGAACGAATGACTTTTTCCGTCTCTCGCCGCGCTCGGCTAAAACTCCCGTCAACCCCGCTTCGTTATCGTCTTCGTCTCCGTGTTGATCGCAATCGCCGTCTTTTCTCGCCGTGTTTTTATACACTCTCGTGAGAAGTGTGGTTTATGAGGAGGGGGTCGGCGGCGGGGGGCTTTTGTTAGGATTACTAACCCCCCCCTCCCCGGAGGAGCTGATGCTAACAAAAGATAAATATGCTTTACCGCAAATCTGCACTCAAAACAACCCCGGAATCCTCTGGGTAAACAAACTGTGAAATCCCGCAGACACTGGTTGTTCTTCTGGGGGGGGATGACGTATTAATTAGAACGCTGAATTCCACTTTTAGCTAAGAAGCCAGTCCTCCAGGGGGGTCGGGGCTTAAAAATGTTTTCACGTATGGATCGGTGGCCGCAAAATGCATCCGATTTTAGCGTTAAGATTACCGAGGTTCTCGTCGACGTGGGAGACACTGGCACGCCGGTCAGACCGCCGTGATTCGTTCAATCGCTTGTCTGTGGTCACATGGAACTCGTGTTGTTTCCGTGACCGTCTCTCTCCTGTGACATTCCTTCTGGCTGACACGCATCGCTACAGGAAAGGGAATCGCTCAGCGATACACAGCCACCGCCTTACCTCCGACTTCCAGTCAGGCGCGTCCTCCTGAGCACAGTTGCCCAAATTGTCGGGAGTCGCGTTTACAAAACCCGGCGGTGGCGACCTCCGGCTCAGACAAACCACAACATGGCAAAGCGTTTAAAGGAAAAAGATAGTTTGGAATTAACTCTTTTGTTTTTCAGCTTCGTTAGCATCGACGAAGGGAGACGGTTAGCATTTAACTCCCTTTTGTGAAAGGGTAATGCTAATTGGGGATGCTAAGTGTGAGTAACCGCCGTGCCTCATCCCCCCCAGGGGCGGCGGGAGCTGCTGAAGTGTGCGTCCCATGTTCATTGACCCATCTGGAGTCGACCTCTGCGGCCTTAATGCAGCTTGACCCCAGATTGTTTTAAGATGACCTGCCACTAATGACTCCGGCTGGATTAAAAGCTCATTAGGACTCATTGGCATTCCTGACAGTGACAGGCGCGCGCACACACACACACACACACACACACACACACACACACACACACACACACACACACACACGGGTGGGCAGGCGCGCTGGACCTTGTCAGAAATCTACTGTTGTGACATCTCGCCCCGTGATCCACCCAAAACATGGGGCGGCGTATCCTTCCCCCGGGCCGAGCGGTTAGCATCAGCTTAGCTTCGTCCGATCCCCACCCCCCCTCCCGGCGCCCCTTCCGGACGGCGGCCTCGAAAAGGACCAAAAATAGGGTTTTAGTATTACGTATTTTCTTTGGTACGTCAAAAAAAAACTAAAAACATGGCTGCCTTGCACCCGTGTTGATTCAAGGAACAAAAGGCGGTTGCTAGCGGAACGGTTCTCCCTCCCGAAGCCGCGGGTTTGGAGATCTCAACCGGATCTGCCCCATTTACCCCCGTTTAGCCTCTCTGGCTGCAGCAGCAATGACACAAGCCAGCCCCTTCCTTTATCCTGCCACGGCTGAGCGGCCTTTCAAAGGTGGGTTGGGGGGGTTCTGCAGGGCTTCTATGGAGATCATCAGATCAGAAGGGAAACGTTAAAAGCGGGGGAACGTTTGGGAAAATGTGATTTTTGTTTTCCTTCCCAGGAGCTCTCGGTTCTCCCGTGACAGAAGCGCTTACTCCATGACGACTCTGCTCCCGGGTTCCGTCTGGTTTTCCCGCCGGCTGCTGCTAACCACCGCTACCTCGGAGACCGGGCGAGGCCTCGGGCAACAAAAAGACAAAAGGAAAAAAAAAATCGGATCGGTCGGCATTAGCCCGACGACTCGCGCTACAGATCTTTTGGGTTGACTCGTCAAGCTAACTGCTCCTGAAGCCGCTATCCACCACGCTCTAGCACCCTCTCCACGCCGACGCTGTAAATCTCATTCTGATTGCCGCTGCCTGCGGCGTCGTCCGAATCGGGGGTCTCCGCATCGCTTTCTGTCCCGCAAGGCCTGTCAGAACATTCATTCATCCATCATCTGTACCGCCTGCGCTGAAGCCAGGGTTGAACAGGGGGCCGGAGCCTCTCCTAGAGATGTACGATGCAAGCATTCACTCATTCACACGTCACACAGACAAACAACCACTCACTCTCGTATTCATATGTCGTACAGAGGCATGCAAGCATTCGCCCTCAAGTTAGGGAGAGACACAATGAAATGGAAAAATGTGTTAATTTATCCAGACATTCCAAGGCTTGCAATAAGGTCCAAGTAAATAAAAAAAAGCATGTCACAAATATGGCTGGCTAACAAATACCGACGTTTACTGTTTTGGCACTCGAGGAAAACACGGCGGCTTTTTTTGGGGGGGGGAAAAACAAAAAGTTCTGCAGTGCGTTGCCGCGACAACGTCCGGGTTCACTCCTAATTAAAGCTCTGCTGTTTTCCAACTGACTCTCACCCGAAGCCTTGATTCTCCGGCGCGATGGGATGTAGATCATTTCTCCCGGGAGGAGACGTTTCCCAAGAGGGAGTAAGTTAAAAGCTCCACGCGATTTAAACACCCGGCGAAGTTTCGGGGACAGTGATGAATGGGTAAAATTAAAACCCCTTTTCAACGGGAGGCGGCCTTTTATTTCCCCGTCGTACAGCGTTTTTTTTTTCTCCTCTGTGTTTCAAGGGCCCTCGGCCGGTGGGACGTCCAGGCGTGGAAACGAACGCGGAGGTCTTATTTTCGGACGAGATTGGTGTCTGAAAACTCTAACAAACACCAGTTTCATTCAAATACCATCGGGAGGCGAGCAGTACTCGGCTCCTTCTAGAAGTACTACAAATCATACAGCTGAAAAGCAGTATAAAAGCATGCCTTTTTGTTTTTGTGTACAATTTCTGTTTACTACGAGCAGGTGATTGCATTTTGGGGGGATGAGTCAGGCTAGATATGCATGCTAGCTACAAAACTCCAACTATTACTACCTCTACCATGTACCTTGAAATAAAACTAATAATTGTATTTTGTTTTATACCCTGAGTTGGTAAAATAGTCCTGCTTTTATTTACCGATAGTATTAGAATCTGTGCATCTACTGCTCCACCACAGGGGGCATATCGAGCCGCCCTGACTTGCCCGGTCAGAAGGTGACGGCCGGCGCGATACTGGTGTCAATGGGGATGGAAAAAAAAATTGTGAAAGGTGGGGAGGAGTCGTCTATTTCTTTTTTAAGCTATAAGATGAGTTTAACGCGCGTTCAGGGGGAATTCCGGGAGAGATCACACTGCGATGTGAAGGTCGTCCTTCTGTGAAGGTCGTCCTGAAGGTGAACCCCCTGAGAGCCATCAGTGACTCTGCAGATCTTTTTTTTTTTTTTTCATTTTATTTTTTTAAACTCGTCTCTGTCCGACCTCTTTCCTGCGGATGGATGTTTCCTCAAACATGGCCGTCACGCGCGGATGGTTCCGGACGCCTGCAGCTTTTGCCTGTACGACCTTCCCGCAATTTTTTTTTTCCTGGTTTTGATACCAGGGCCTTGAATGCATCTCATGCTGGTCGGGAGCACGGCCAGATTGGAATTAGCCTGGAAACAGCATGCCGCTAACTACACTCTGCTAGCTGCTCTCTGTTGGTTACAATACGCACGTTACGGTCCGCTAGTTGCTATCTGTAAGCTACAATTGGTTGGTTAGAGTCTGCTTGTTGAAATGCGCTGGTTGCTGTCCACTAGTGATAATAACCTAGTTAAAGTCTGCTAGTTAAACACCGTTGGCTGCATTCTGCTAGTTGCAAATCTCTTGTTACAGTCTGCTAGTTAAAATCTGAAGGCTCACAATGGGTTGGTTACAGCCTGTTTCTTATCATCACCTAGTAAATTCTGTGAGTTACAGTCTGCTCTTTACATGCTACTAGTTACAATATGCCAGACGTTGTCTGCTTTTTAGTAACTGCTAGTTAATAACTTCTAGTTACAGCCTGCTACTTATTTTTTTCCGCATATATAATTTTAGCGACAATTTTAACACCTTACATTGCTTTTCCCCCTGGTTCATTGATAATAATTGATATATATATATATATATATATATATATATATATATATATATATGTAGAGAGAGAGAGAGCAAGAGAGATATTTCATGTTAGATAAATGATGATAAATGCAAAATGAGTGGATATAAATTCCAGCTGATGGCACTCAAAACCACAGAGCGGTGATTTAGCCGTTAGTAATAACAGGGTTCCACAGCAGCGGAGCCCGGTATTCACGCCGCACACTGACACGCACACGCCTCCTGACAGGAAGTTAATATCAGCCTGCAGCAGGAAGCACGCTCCGCTCAAATGTCACGAACGCCACCCTGCGGCGTGACAAACGCAGGAAATCACCGGTCTGCGGCGTTACGTAATGGACGAGGCGGTGGGTGGAAGGGCGGCGTTCATCCGGAGGGAGGTGTGGGCGCTCGGCGATCCCGCGACGGCGTCCAAATCATGGTGCGGGGGCCGCAAGCCTGTCATCAGTGACTCTTAGCTTAGCTCGCGCCGCGGCGTTCAAGGTGGCGCCAAAGTGAGAGCGGACATACTTCTTTCCTACATGACGACCCTTCCGGGTCAAACTTGGTTCTCCAACGCATCGCAGCCACTTCTGATCACATGACTCGCAACAGAGTCCAAATCAGATAAAATACTCTTCGGAGACAAAAATATTACTGCTACTAGCACTGTTATATTACTATTACTCGTACTACTGATAATTCTACGACCGCTATAAACTACTTCATAGGTGTGAATGGGAGAGTGAATGGTTGGATGTCTCTGTGATTGACAGGTGACCAGTTCCGGTATAAGCCCCGCCCTCTCGCCAGAGTCTCTGCAGCGATTGGCTCTGAAATAGCGAGTACTGCTGTACACGGTATTATATCGGGCACACATTTCCTCTCTTAAAATGCCTGCCTGGGATTACTTCCTTGGGGGGGGTTATGAGTATTTTTATAGTCAAACGCAGTAAAAGGCCGTCAGAGACCTGGAGAACGAGGGTTGTGGGAACCGCACTTAGCGGCGTAATGATCTGCAACCCGACCTTTTCTGTTATCAATCGATGGGAGAACCCTGCCGTTGCCCCGGCAGCCTGCTGTCACCCCCCCCACCCCGACCGCAGCCAACCCACCCCCCCCTTCACACCCACGGCTGTTTGCAGAGAAGAATCCCAACAGTTACATGAACAACAAACAAGAGAAAAAAGAAATTCACTGTTTTTTTTTGCAGTCTTGCAATATATATGTATATAAACACACACATATATATATATGTGTGTATGTGTATATAAATATATGTGTGTGTGTATATATACACATCTATTTAATATAAATACATTTTTCAGATAAAGTACAATTATTCTAATATTATTCATTATTATTTTATTATTCTTAATAATTTAATTTAACTGGTCAGAATTGCATGTTTCTATGTGTGTGTGTGTGTGTGTGTGTGGTAGTCTGCGTGTTTTGGTGGATTTGCTGAAAAAAAAGACAACATTTATCATGGATACATAACCAAAAATAATGTAATAAATAAATAAAAATAAAACCTGAGTTCTCAGTCGCGAAATTGTGTGCTTATCACTCAAATACGAGCGAATGGATAATAACCATAATAATAACCATAACAATTAATAAGCAACGAGGCAATAACGAAAGCCTGGTTAGACATCTAAATTACCTAACCAAAAATCAATCAGGAAACAATGCAGATGCCAGCGAAATAGATCATTATAAATACATAAATAAAAAGAACGATAATAAAAGTTAATATGTAAATATACATATATATAATATGAAGGACCATTTTCAGTTTACTAGATCTGCTCTTTCTGCCTCCTCATCATTCGGAGACGAATACGAGCAGCAAAGCCAGTGATCGGCAGCCGTCCAATAAAAGCAGGTGTGAGCCCGTCCATCAGCAGAAGGTCAAAACGATTAGCCGGAGAGACGGCGAACGGGGACGACACCAACCGTGCCCGGCAACAGCTCGCAGGGAACAAAGCGTGCTCTGGACAGAACTTGACGGAACCTGATGGAACCCGACGAAACCCGACGGTACGCGGCAGCAACGCTGCATACCTGGAGATAAAAACAGAATGGCTACTACTAGCTTAGTAATGACGCGGGGGTTGTTGTGAAGACTCCCCTCCTCACAATTCTCTCCAGACAGCCGTCCAGACAGATGGATTTCGGGGAAAGGAAAAAAAAACAGCCTCGCACAAAAGCCCACTTAGCGCCCGAGTGTAGACTTCAGGGGGATTTGGTCCGTCCGTCATCGGCGGCGAGCTCTTCCGTCATTCGTCGCCCCGCCGTGAGCTCGCCCGCGCCGTCTTCACGCTCAGACACACAACAAAACCCAATGACATGAAGGGAAGCAGACGGCGGCGGCGTGCCAACCCCCCCCTGCCGTGTCTGAACCCAACCTCTTCTTTTGTTTGACCTTCGTGTTCTCTCACGACTTCTCCTTGCGAAAACACCTTTTCACCCCCCCGTCGGATTAACAGGTGGGAGCGGCGCCTCCTCCACAGACTTGACACCAAACGCCGATCAAACGCTAGCTCGGCGGTGTTTCGCACGCTATTTTACCGAGGCCTGTCAAGCTGAGTTAATCTAGCAGCTATGCTAACATTGCTGCGCCATGTATCGACGTGCAGGCGGTGACGCAGAACCCGCCCCTTTGTTTTTTTTTTCTTTTGAGAGCGCGAGCAAATACGACCAACCAATCAGCTAATTGATCAATGCAGGAAACGGCTGATGGATTTATGGATGCTAAAAATTCTCCGGCTGCTGTTTTCAGGGTAAAAATTTTGTAGTGCGCATTCGATTAAACTCTAACGTATCGGCGGAAATAACACATCCGACCCGCCCGTTAGCAAGTTTGAATGTTTCAGCCAAAAACTGAAGAAGGGGGATGTGGAAGGGGGGGTGGGGGGGGTCACGAGGGGGGGGCTATTTTTGAGACGCGGCGCCAAGAAATCCAGCCAACAGAGTGGGCGTGCAGCCCGAGGCTCCAGCTACACCGCCGTCTCGGAGGTGTGGGACTCGGCGGCCATATTGAAAAAGCCTCCGCAACTGGCCGCAGATGGTCGGCTTCACACCCCTTCGCAAATTTGGCTATTTTTTTAAGCCGACAAGCTGCGGACGGGAGTTGGTTTTTCATGCCTGAAACTCAAAAGGGTTGCCTGTTTTGTTTGACGAACGGCAGTCCAGGGAGAAATCCCTCTGCCGCAGCAAGTAGTCCTGCCCCGGGAGACAGACGAGCCCCAACCCCCCCCCTCCCTCCACACACACACAAACACACACACACACACACACACACACCAACACACCCACACACACACAAACACACCCCCAAATACAAACACAAACCCA
>CAAKHD010011806.1:74909-88290 GCA_901007705.1 Fistularia tabacaria
GGGGGTGAGGGCGCTCCCGCTTTTTAGGTTGCCGGGGGGTGAAGCGAGGGGGGGGGGGGGGGGGGCGGGGGGGGGGATCCGGCGCCTCACCACGGAAAGGTTAATCAATTCTGAATGATGAGCCGTAAAAGCTTTAATAATTCACCGTCCGTGAGCACCCCCCCCCGCTTACGAAGCTCCGAGGAGCGGGGGGGGCGGAACAGGCCGGCGAGCGGCGGACGGTGACAGTCCGCCGAGCCCCGCGGCGAGGAGCTGACGTCCAATCAGCCGCCCGTCGGTTTTCTGCTTCTACCTCACCCGTCCTGCTGCTTCAAGAGCAGAATTTGTTTTTTTTTCCCCCCAACATTTGAGGAAGAAGGCGCTCGCCGCGGAGACTCCTGGCAGAGATCCGGCTCCAACCATTCCAAAACTGACTGAGCACAAAGCACAACACAAAATATAATCCGGAAAAAAATGAATAAATATTGATTTTCAAGGACAGAGGCGTACGATTTACAACACAAGAATAATTTTAAAATCTGCGCGACGACAAAATCCGGCATATTTTTCGAAAACAACCTGCGCTCAGGATTAGCATCCCATACAAGGTACATGTGACCAGTTCAGCGGCCCCTCAAGATACGGAGCGCGATTCGAGGAAAGGTTATCCTTGAAATCCGGAAAAAAGAATTCATGATACGAATAAGAGAGCGAGAAATTCAAATTGGAAATCGGCGCGCCAAATACACGCCAAGCGAGCTCCAGCAACTCCAATAGGCTTCAAGACGCCGCCGCATCTTCTGAATTGGCGCTGCTCGCCTGTTCCAGCTTCCATCATCACTCGACCACGTGGTCCGGGTAGTTGGTACAGTCCACATATCTGCTGTGGTGTTCGTATCTCTTGTGTGGCATCATTTTATATCTTTGTGCTTGTTTTGTGTATTTTTGAATAACAATCAGGGCCCCTTAGAAAGCAAGTGGTGAACCCAGAAAGAAGATTCTTTCTATGGAAATGAAGCAGGAAATACTAGCAAAGCGTGAAGGTGGTGTACAGGTTAGTGTTATCGCACGTGAATATAATGGCAATGCATCTACGATATGGACCAACAGATTCATTTGTTTTCTGTTTTTTAAATGTGGAAAATTCATTCAAGATATGAAAAAAATCAACATACGAACCCATATCTGGTACCAATTCAATTGTTGTTTTAAGGGACCGCTTGTACCACCGAAGGGAGTGGAGTATGTGGAGTGCTGTACCGATGTTTAGTGCCTTCACGAGGCGGACCGAAGGCGACCCAGTCGAGTCGCTCTATTGGTCATCTGATGACCTTGGCGAGGGGCTGGGTTCAACCTGGACTGGTCACCTGTCAGTCACTGCGATGTGTGCAGTACTGCATCATGGTTCAGTACCTCCGCAAAGCATACCGAAGGCACTCAGTCAAGACACTTTACGAGAAGTCTACATGTGGAGAGCTTCATCTGATGACCTTAACTGGAGTAGGGTCATGGTTCGAGCATTCATTTGTAAGTTGTCTCCACCTGGGGCCAACCCCACCTGTCGCCGGGCGAAGGGGCGTGCGGTGTTTGTGGTGCTCTATCCCAGGCCGGTACCTCCATGAAACGTACCCAAGGCACTCCATCCGAGATGTTACATCACAGCCTCGCTTAGAGTCAAATCATATTTCAAGCATTCATTCACTCGCTCTGTCCACCTGAAGCCCATCCCATCTGGTGCCACGTGGAGGACATCATCTGACCACCGTGACCGGAATGAGGTCATAGTTGGAGCTTTCATTTAACCACTGTCTCCATTTGGAGGGCATATCGTTCGTCACCGGGCGAGGGGGGCGCGGGGAGGGGCTAGCCTGGGCTGGTCACCTGTCAATCACTGTGGCATGCGTGGTACTTTAGCAGGGGTTCAGAAGCATACCGAAGGCGCTTCATGAAGGCACAAGATGGTGCCAGGTAGAAGGTGTCATCTGATGGCTTTGGCCGGAAAAAGGTCATAGTCCAACTGCTCACTTACTCACTCACTCAAAGTCATGTTGTCAGTTCAACCACTGCATGTCTTTGGACGGTTGAAGGAAGACGGAGAACTCGTGGAGAACACATGGGAGTATCTCTACCCGGGGCATCTCTTCCCTTCACGTCAACTAGCGGCTGTTCATCCCTTGCTAATTGCCAGTTGTCAACACGCCACATGTAATTAGCACTGACTCTGAAAAAAAAACAAAAAAAAAACACTAATTGTTCTCCACCCCCCCTCATTCGTTCCTCGCTCCGTCTGTAGGTCACCCCCGTTCCCTCGCGAGACAGGCAACGTTCCAGTTCACGTCTCTGACACGAATCCGCCTCTTGAGAAATTCATCACCGGCCGTTCGGCGGAAAACCTCCGTTAGCCTCTGGCGTCTTCGCAACCCCCCCACAGCAGCACCACGTAAGTATGAATCTGCATTCGGATCACTTCCGCACCCCCCTCTGTGAATTCCTTCATTTTTCAGCCCTACCGGTGGATAAAAAGGTCCGTGACGCTCCATCAGATTCTAAATAATGAAAGCAGCGTCCGCAATCTTTTCGCAAACATGAGGACGGAAGCTAAATCCAAAGTACTTCTGGGACCGCAACTCGGAATATGTATCCACGTCGGATAAGCAGCTCGGGTACGTGTTTGCGCACTGCCATGTTCCGCCTTTCGAGACGGCCCGGCGACACCTGAAGCGGCATCATTAACCAAGATGATGATGTCAGAGACGGACGCCGACCCGTAATTAGGCCGAGAGCCCCCCCCCCCGTAATCTAACATCCAGCCGAAGCTTTGCCGCTCGTATTCCTGCAGGGTTTTCTTTTAATCACCGCCGGCTCGGGCCAACTGTGTTTCACGGATGCCCGAGCGTGAAAGAGGAATCTTGTTGGCTGGATCCATAGAAATAATGAATTAAAAACGAAAAAAAAAAAAAAAAAATTGCTTCGCGGTTTATCGCCGCAAAGTACAGCATTTTTAATTAGGGCGATTCCCCGGGAGACCCATTCGCACATGCAGCCCCGGCTCTCCAGGTACCAACAGGGGGGGGGGATCGTGGGAGGGGTGCATCGTTGCTAAGCTAATCATGTTTGCTACTGTAGGATTGATGTACACACTACATTAATCCGGCTAATACACGTAGCTGGATAATATTGTGGATCATAGCCAACGCTGGTTATTAAAGCTAATGGGGGATCATTACGGCACTCGGCGTGCGGAGGAGGGCTTTCCAGAACGACGATGCACGCCTGGAGGGTTCGCGTGCCTTCCCGCTGATCTGTTTCCCGCAGAATATTTTGGTTAATCAAAGAGGGACAATGGTAACGTAACGCGTATCTTTTTTTTCCACCTCATATCCATGAATATCCAACGTTTGTTTTCAAGGACTGACAAAACAGATTTTTTTGTACATGGTCAACCGGCTTCATGGGCAGCTTAGCATAAACATGTGAAGCGGTACTACATCAATGCTAGGTGTAGTGAAGTTGAGTTTTCGCGCATCAAGCTCAACCACAGAATAGTTTTTGTACCCTAACAAACACAGTAAACGACAGGAAACGGTTAAAAAAAGACCAACAACCGTTAGCTTAAAACATGGATGCAAGCTAAGGTTACTTAAAATCCCCAAACACTGCACTTTATCACATTTGCAGCGTTAATTAGACAGTAATTAGCTTTTTGCCGGGGTCTCCGGGCCATTCGGCGAAACGCAATCAAACGTAAACAATCCTTTAATTGCGTTTGGATTCAACAAAATCCAAACTGCTGATGCAGGGGCCGGAGAGCGATGGCCGCCGGCTTTCGCTCAGCCGCGGTGCTAAGCTAACAAGCGAGAATCGAAACGGCGTGCCGGCGCCATCGTTCCTTACCTGCCTGACCGGTGGAGATGCTAACGGCCGCGAACAGCCTCTGCGTACGGCTCAGGTCCGACACGCCGTTGACGGCCTCCACCTCGAAGGTGTAGTTGGCGTGGGCCAGCAGTTCCAAGATGTTCACGTACGTGTCCACTAATCCCGACTGCGTGGGCGAGTAGCCTACGTTTGGGCCGCACGGCACGCACTCCTCGGGCTCCCAGCTGCAGCGCCGGCACACCACCCGGTAGGTGACGTCGTTGCGGCCGCCGGTGTCGGCCGGCGGGCTCCACTCCAGGCCCACCGTGGTCTGGTTGATGTTGTAGACCAGGTTCTGCGGCGCCGAGGGAGGTCCTGTCAAGAGGTGGACACGGAGAGAGGCAGAGTTAAATAACCGAGTGGCCAGGGACGTGACAGCCGGAGAGCGTGCGCGGACTGGATCTGTGCTTCGCCGACCTCGGAGGGAGCCAAAAAGAACACTATGGGACGTGTCAGCTCCAGCCCTTGAGCCAAAGTCTGACACTCAATTATAATATGTCTCAGACTCAAAAAAAAAAAAAAAAGAAAAACGGCAGGTACGCGGACAGGAAGCGAGCGCCGGCGGGCCCCGGGGTCGGTCGCGGACGCCGCCGGTTCCAAAGATGGAATCATTTCATTGTCAAGTGAGGTCAGTCCAAAGAAAGCGGCGGAATCGCAGGTGGCGGCGGCGTTTATGAAATTCCATTAAAGGCCCCGGAGGGGGGGGAGGAGACCGAGCCGCACAGCTCCCACTTGTATTAAACTAAGATAAAACAATATGTAAAAAGATGAAAACAATATCATTCTAGCGCGCAGTTTAATCCTTTCACTCGTTCATTATCTTCAGCGCTCTACCTTGGCAAATGAGCTCGTCAGACACAGACATGCAACTTTTGCTGCTTCATTCTCACGTCTGCACATTTGCCGGTCTCTGATTACCCTGCCGTTTTTGGGACCGCTGGAGGAACCCGGAGGAACCCCACGCAGATGCTGGGAGAACACGGAGACTCCACACAGAAAGGAGGGTGGGAATCCAGAGAATCCGGAGAACCTTCCGACCTTCGGATTGGAGGGTCGCCGCTCCGGTGTGCTGACCCATTTAACATTTTTCTTCATGATTACTTAATTCTATCTATTTATTTCTAATTAGCCCGACCAGCCAGCCCTTTGCCAAGTCTTTCCTGAGCTTTTGGGTCCAAAAAAAAAAAAAAAACTTGGAAAAGACGAACGCAGTACCAAAAAAATGCGAAGAGAAGGACTGTACTTGAAGTACTGGCAATTAGTATTCATGATATAAAATTGGCTCATCTAAGATGCAGTATTTATCGTTCATATATTCCAAGGTTTCTCGCGGTTTCGGGCCAAGACGACTCTTTTGGATCCGTCTTTTAAAAAAAAAAAACGATGTTTCTCAGCTGCTGTAAGAGGATGTGACATTTCGATTTGGGCCAAACTGCAAATTCATGCTTAGTCGACTTTGATGAAGGCTTTGCCTCGCTGCGCCGGACGGCCGCATTATACATCAGTCATTACGTTGTAATATGAGCGTCTCGCTCCTGATGAGACGCGAAGTGCGGGTTTGAACGGCGTTTGCGCGGAGAATTCCTATCTTTTTTAAAAGAAAAAGACAATACCAGACATGTTAGCGAGACAGCTCTAAGAAGAAACCAAAAAACAACCCATAGGGGAATCTGGAAGGGGATTTACAGTAGCGCCGCATGCTAGCTGAGTTTTAGAGCTAATAATGGACTGTACCATCAGGCTGACCTACTGTATGTCATACCGACAGATGTTCTTTTCCTTTGGGCCGCTCCCTTCAGGGGCCAATCATCCGCCTCCATCTAATCCTCTCCTCTCACACCACCGAACTTCACGTCCTGTTTCTCACATCCTTCTCCCCAGATGTCCACCATCCCTCCTCTGTCCGCGTTCGAACCATCTCAGTGTGACTTTGTCTCCAGAACATCTACCATGTGCCGTCCCTCTGAGGGACTCATTCCTGATCCTCTCCATCCTTCTCACTCCCAAGGAGAACCTCCACATCTTCATCTCTGCCTCTGTCTTTTGAACCAGACAAGATGGCTGGTCTAACCTCATCTTCTCCACCTTTCCTTTCATACTCTTATCCCACCCGACACTTTCCTCCACCTGTTCCAACCTGCTTGAAGGTATCTCCTCACCTCCTCTCCACACTCTCCGCTCGCACTGTATTCTGTCTTGCTACCTCCATTCCAGGTCATACCTCCACCTCTCTAGATGGTCCTCCACCTGCTCCCAGTTCAGGTCCCATCGTCATCTGCAAACATTGTTGTGTGCAGATCAGGTTTTTTTTTTTGCAGAAAACTTTTCATTCCACGTCTGCGTCTGGAATACAATTCTCCGGACGCCATTTTTTTTTCTCTTCCTCGCCGAACACAATCGGTTAATATGCAAGTCACGCTACCTTTAGGAGGGATTTACATCCAGTGCAGAATCCCCGCGTGCACGAAGGGGAGGTACCATTTCCTCTGACTGCGAAGAAACAGGGCCCGAAATGCGGCCTGGACAGAAAGCAGTCTCACATATAGTTCCCTTCATGAGAAGGTCAACCTCCAGAGATTTAAGGCTAAAACGACACGAACCCTTTAAATTTACCCTCCGTTTTAAAGCTGCGCTAATGCCTTTTTTCTTTCTGCGAAGTAGGAGCTGAGTATGCGAGAGTGTGTGTGTGTGTATGTGTGTGTGTGTGTGTGTGTGTGTGTGTGTGTGTGTGTGGTTTTAGTTCAGCGGGATTACACTTAAACACAATGGAAGGTAGGAGCGTCAAGGCAACAAGTATGGAAGTTGTAGAAACCATTGGGGGGGGGGGGGGGAGCAATCGAGCAACTGAATAGCGACTGAAATGAGTCCGCATCTGTTTATTCTCAATTTCTATATGAAATCAATTCGGTATTTACCGATGTTTTTCACGCAGACCCTCCTTCGTAAATAGCTGGGGTAAAAGGTGCGCCTGTTTGCAGATGATAACCGACGCTACAGCCACAGCTAGCGACCCGAAAACCACGGCGAGGACTGAGCATCACCAGAGCGAAATATTAAATCGTGGTGATAAAAACGATTTACTTATTCAGTCCTTGCAAAATAGAGCTCGGATATGACTTGGATATTTTTATTTTCACCCTTCGCCGCACAGCTTTGCAGTCATCCATCTTCAGACCGACTTCTCCCGAGTCCTTGGAATCTCTCATCTCTTGCGGGTTCCCGGGGAGGGCGTGTCTTTACCGACTGCGGCGTCTCATTCGTTATTCCTTTCGATGAAGGTTAAAGCTATTATCGCATCATGTCAGCTGTTAGCACGTAGCTGCACCAGTAAAAAGCGGTGTTTCCTCACCACTGTCGCCTAGCGCTTTTTCCAGGAGGCAAAAGTTGGGTTCTGCAACAGTTTGCTCCAGACCTAGGAATTCAATTTAGCACACGCTAGCAAAGTTTAGCTATAATTTACAAAAGAAGAGGTAGAAGACGAAGCAGGGGAGGAGGTAGCCATGTTTGGATGAAATGCGGCCCACATGTGTTGCAAGTTCAGCCGACCTTTGACCCACATTTTCCCCCTCGGTGACGACGCGGCGAGCCTAAACCAAGCCACATGTCCGTCTCGGACGGCGCGGGTCAAGCCCCGGGTCGCTAAACTTAGCCGCGCCTGTCAGCGGACGAAGGCGGGCCCTTAAATTCCTCGCCGGGGGCCCTGAATGGCCGTCTGCAGCGCACCGGCTCTCAGCCCATATTCCAGTATTTAGCGTCGAGCGCTCAAGACGGCGGCTTTATTAGCTTCTCTCAACCAAAAAAAAGACATATATCACCCTGACAGCCGGCCAATTAAAGCGTCTCCCTTTAAAATAAACGGAAACCAGCGCCGCAGCATCAAAAGAGCCGCTCGGCCAGGACCGTGGAGGATAACCGCGAGGAGATCATCTCACCGTGTAACCAGGCCGAGGGACTAATTGCAGCTTGAACTCAGGAGGGCGCTGCCTTTTTTTTCTCGTTTTTTTTACGGCCCAGATGTTGAGAGTTATAAGTTATAATAACTCCCCGCCACGCCGTAAAGATTATACGACCCGCGTTCCACATTCGGCTTCGGGGAACGTCCTTCTCCCGGTTCTCCTGGCCTGATGGTGTCCTCCCCAGGAATGTGAGGGGGAACCTCCGGGAGGAGAACCTCCGGGAGGAGAACCCCCGGAACTTCGGTTCCACATCAACCAGGACGCCAAGAACGACATTATGCGGCGCCGACCGCTTTGTTAGGATTTCCACGTTTGACCGACAGTGCGACTCCAGCGATGGCGCCGATTCTCAACCCCTGCTCTCTCACACACACACACACACACGCACAGACACACACACACACACACACACACACACACACACACACACACACACACACACACACACACATTGCTTTTATTCCTGCATCTCCGTGGCGGTGGAAGAGGCGATAATCACATCTCGTTGCGCCGCCGCTGCACCTCCGAGCTCAAAAGGGCTGATTTTTATTGCAGCGCGGCGGGGGCGAGCTGGGAAATAAGCCCCGCCCCCTGCCACCCACACACCCGCGCTCAAATAGCGTCTTTTTTTTCCTCCCCAAACGTCTGAAATCGATGATGGACGAGAGGGTAGGGTGGGGAGGGATGATGTCGCCTGCACGCCTCCTCCCTCTCTGCACAAAATAGAAGAAGAAGAAGAAGAAACTTCTGACCCGACTTCACCCCCGGCGCAGATTTGCACCGCGGCCGCCGCCTGCTCGCCCTCGCCGCTCAAGGGCTCGTCGCCCCTCCGCCACTTCCTCCCCCTCCACTTCTTCTCTTCCCACTCTGTCTTATCTTTTCATGTTCTCTCCTCTCACCCCCTCCTCCCAGTCAAGTTTCATTTCACGGATTAGCCCGCCGGAGCCCCCGCAGCCGGAGATGTCTCAATCACTCGCTCGCTTCCCCGTCGCTGCCGCCGCCGGGGTCGGCGAGGGCGGCCTCGCCGGTTGTTGCTGTTGTTGTTGTTGTTGTTGTTGTTGTTGCTGATGTCGCACATAAACGCGGGCTGTCAGCGAGCATCTTTGTGACCACCCCCACTCCCCCTCCCCTCCTCAAAGTCATTTGCATGGAAAACACCCAAAAAACACAATGCTGGTAATTTATTTATTGTTTTTGCAGAGTAAACATAGCGTGTAAAAGCGTCCCTCCTCTTCCTGTTCGGAAGCACCGCCTGGTAGCTGGTAGTTTTAGGTCATGTTTCGAGACCGGGGTAAATCCCAGCTTAGGGGTGGGGGTTGGGGCGGGTGGGGGGGGCGGAGCTTAACGGGCCTTGACGACCCTCCGCGGAGAATCAGGCGGGGGCGGCGTGGGAGAGAGGGGCGACAGGGGTGAACGGTATTCAAATCACCCGCGAGGTAATCCGCACTTCACAAATGTGCGCCGCGACCCTCCGTGACCCCGCCGGCTAACGATGACGGAGGCAGAACCTGCGCGCGAGGGAGGTGTGTGGGGGTTGGTGGACGCTCAGTAGAGCTTTCAGGCGGACGGTTGTCGTCGATTTGCCGCTAACGAACGGCCGCCCGATCAGAACTCAATTCCCGGATTCGCCCGGCGGGCGAAGCGGCGTGTTTTCAATTTGAGCTGCGGTCTCGGGAGATTGCGCGATGGCGCGCGGGCCGGAACGAAAACAAAAATAAAAGTTATAAAATAAAAAAAAAAAAAAACAATCCCGTAGGAACGTTTGAATGTGAGAAATAATTATTTTTCATGCTCTCCGACTCCAGAGGACCCGAGGGACCGCCATCGCTCGCTCTCCACGGGAACAACAACAACGACAATAACAATAATAATAATAATAATAATAATGATGGTTACAGCATCTAAGCCCTTGGATTTGCTACGACGTGTGAAAATGCCAATGCTCCGGAGCCGCAGGACTCCGGAGGTCCATCGTCTCGGGATTAATCACAGATTACTTCATCTTCTCCTGCTGGAAGCTCTCTGCCGACGCTGCGTCGGGAGGCAGGGCTTGACCCGTCAATCACAGAGGTCGGCTGTCAATCACAGGGACCATCAAAAGAGACATCCGACAAATTCAGATCCCTTCTCACACCTAAAGATTTGAGACTTTGGGAGGAAGATGGAGAACCTTGAAGAACCCGGGAAGGACAGCATGGAGAACACAGAGAGGAGAACATGGTGAGAATCCAGGTAGGAACCAGGAGAGAACGTTTAAAGTCCACATCAAATTCCACAAGAACCATGCAAGAGAAACTCCAGAAAACCATAGCAAAGCAGGAACATGGAGAGAGTCTCAGCTGGAGACCATGGAGAAAACCCAGGCAGGAGAACATGGTGAAGACCCATGCATGAGAACCCAGACAGAACCCAGGCAGGAGAACATGGTGAGAACCCAGGTGGGAAACAGGGGAGAACGTACAAATTCCGTGTCGAAGGAAGCCAGTTGCACAAAAACATGGAGAGAACCCAGGCAGGAAAACCTGGAGAGAACCCAGGCAGGAGAACATGGAGAGAACCCAGGCAGGAGAACCTGGAGAGAACCAAGGCAGGACAACATGGAGAGAACCCAGGCAGGACAACATGGAGAGAACCCAGGCAGGACAACATGGAGAGAACCCAGGCAGGAGAACCTGGGGAGAACCCAGGCAGGAGAACATGGAGAGAACCCAGGCAGGAGAACATGGGGAGAACCCAGGCAGGAGAACACGGAAAGAGCTGTGCAGGAGAAACTGAAGAAAACCAGGGCGGGAGAACATGGAGAGAACACAGGAGAGAACGTGCAAACCCTCCATAGAAAGTGACATACGGTGCCTCCATTGGATATAGGCCCTCCAATTAGAACATCACCGGGCCTTCAGGATTGTCTGAAGGCCTCACGGACAGGCCTCCGGTCCCGCTTTCCCCGCCGACCGACCGACGGTCGCCCGTGGCGACTCGGCGGGGAGGAGAACGCCGGTTCCGCGTGGGTTCCCCGGTCGCATCTTTAGTCGATTAGAGGTCTGGCGTGAACATCTGTCTGCAGACACCACTGTAAACGGGCGGTTTTGCAAAGTCCAGCGCGAAGGGAGGACCACCCAGCCGCGGAGCCAGGAGGTCCTCCGCGACCGGCAACATTTCTTTGTTGTATAAAAAGCCCCGACACGGAGATCTTTTTTTTTTTTTTTTTTTTTTTTTTTCATAAACTATTTAGCTTTCAGCCCCGGCGGTTTCCAGGCCGCCGAGCCAGAGAGCTCCGGCTCTGTTCTGAGCGGCTGGAGGACACGTCAACACCAACACCATCACCCGCCATTTGGTCTCCAGCTGCGGACAGAAGACGGTGACAGGGCGAGCCTTTGAGCGTTTTGCTTTTATGAAATCCCGCGATTGAATCGTGGCTCAATAGGCCGCGCAGCCAGAAGGTCCCTGGTTGGATTCCCAAAGGAGGCGGGGCCTTCTTTTCGGAGGGTTCTCCGGGTTCCTCCCACAGGCCAAACACATGCAGCAGGTCCATCGGAGACCCTGAATTGCCCAAGACTGAATGAACGGGTGAACGGATGAATGTCTTCATGTGTCGTGTGAATGAATGAAGGAATGGATGCACGTCTCACCCTGACCTGTGAATGAGTGAATGGATGAATGTCTTTGAGAGGGTGAACGACTGAATGTCTCTCAATGATGGATGAATGAGTGAATGGTTGCATGTCTCTGAAAGGCATTTGAATGAGAGGGTGAATGTTGCATGTCTTCATATGTTGTATGAATGAATGTAGAATGGACGTGTGTCTCTATGGGACATATGAATGAGTGAATGGATTAATGTATATATGGGATGTGAATGAGCGGGTGAATGAATGTATGTCTACATGACTTGAGTACTAGAATGAATGGGTGAACGTCTCTATATGACAGGGTGAATGATTTCATGTCTATATGACGTGTAAATGAGAGGGTGAATGTTGTATGTCTTTACATGTCGTGTGAATGAATGTAGGAATGGATAATTGTCTATATATGACATGCGAATGACAGGGTGAATGAGTTCATGTCTAAATTATGTGTGAAAGAGAGAATGGTTGTATGTTTATATGAAGCGTGAATGAGAGGGTGAAAGGTTGACTGTCTCTATATGATGTATGAATGAGTGAATGGATGAACGTCTCGATATTGCACTTCAATGAGAGGGTGAATGTTGCATATTTGTAAATGATGTGAGAACGAGAGGATGAATGTTGTATCTCTCTTAATGCCCTGTGAATGAGAGGGTGAATGTTCCATCTCTGCATGTGACAGGGTGAACGGTTGAATGAGTGAATAGTTGCATGCCTTTAAACGTTGTGTGAATAAATGAAGAATGGATGTAAATATCTAAATGCCATTTGAACGAGAGGGTGAATTTTGCACATTTGTATTTGACATGCGAATGATAGGATGAATGTTGTACGTCTCTGTATGACCTGTGAATGAGTGAATGGTTGAATGTCTTTGTGTTGCGTGAATGAATGAAGGAACGGTCATTTGTATAGTGTTGTTAACACAGTTATTGTATAAGTGTGAATGAGAGGGTGAATAGTTGTATGTCTCTATATGAGAGGGTTAAGGGTTGAATGTCACTCTTGTGAATGAGTGAATGGTTTTATGTCTTTATGTTGTATGAATGAATGAAGGAATGGTCATATGTCTCGAAATGTCATGGGAATGAGAGGGTGAAAGTTGTATGTCTTAAATGACTTGTGAATGAATGCATGTCTATATGATCTAAAAGCTAAGGTGAACAGTTGTATGTCGCTATAAGACCTGTTAATGAGAGGGTGAATGTTGCATGTCTGTAATGATGTGTATATGAGAGGGTTAAGAGTTGAATGTCTCTCGTGTGAATGAGTGAATGGTTGCATGTCTTTTTATGTTGTGTGAATGAATGAAGGACAGGTCGTCCGTCTCTATATGACCTGTGAATGAGAGGGTGAATAGTTGTATGTCTCCATTTGTGGCCCTGTTATCGATCAGCCCAGGGTGAACCAATGGCAGCTGGGAGAGCTGGGATTAGGCTCCACCCCCCCATCCCAACCCCTGACCCTAGATAATGAATGAATGAATGAATGAATGAATGAATGAATGAATGAATGAATGAACACTGAAATAAACTGTCTCCACTCACATCCTGCTCTTATCATCTTGCAGCGTCCGAGTGTTTTACACTCCATAGCATCACCTTCTCACACACACGCACACACACACACACACACACACACACACACACACACACACACACACACACACACACACACACACACACACACTCTGGGAGGGGCCGGGACTGGAACCCACAACCTCCCGCTGCGCCGGCCGGCCCTTTTAGCACGACATCTGATGGACGTCAACTTGCCGAGGTGTTGCATTTTTGAGTCGGGGTTCTGGGCGGGGGGGGTCACGAGTGCCTCGCTCGCTCCTCGCAGCTGCTGCATGATTGATGATCCACACACACACACACACACCTCCCCCCCATTTACATG
>CAAKHD010011807.1:0-12500 GCA_901007705.1 Fistularia tabacaria
GTTGACGTGCTGGGCGGGCGGTCTTTTGTGGGGGGGGGTGGGGGCGGGGGGGGGGGGGGTCCTTTGACCAGGAATCAAAGTTTCTCAGCCGCGGCCAACTGATTGCCTTCTGCTGTGCTGACTGAGGCCTGTTGTACACAGAACATGACAAGTGTAGCTTCCCGGGTCCATGGACCTGCGTTGTAAGCTCTGCACTCCCTGTCTGGCTCAGAAAGGAAGAGCTCACAGGAGCGATGAAAAGATAATTCTCCCCCCCCACCGCCGTTGGACCTCATGCGGCGTCAAACCATTTGTGAGTAGTGACAGAGCCAGATTGGGCCGAAAGGATATGAGTGGGAAACTTCAAAACCTGCTCATGTTTCTGTGGACGTGAAAGGATTTGTATAACACATTCAGATTTGATGGACTTTCCCATGTTCTCTCTGGACAGCCCTTTTTGTTGACATGTTCTAATAATGAATCTCTTATGTGTAGGATCCTTTTTCCCCCCCGCTCCCAAGTCCAGTTTGTAGTTGTTGGGTAGGGATGCTGTGCGGACCATTCCGTCGTCCGTCCCAAGCTTATGGAGAACCGTTGACTCGCCGGCTTCCAGGAACTAGGGTGAGTGGTTCGGCCGTTTTCGCAGCACCGTCGTCCCGAAACAGCCAATCTTCCAGAGCCGGAGAAGCAAGAGGAAACGATTTTGGTGCGGCACTCCTTTAACCTTGCTGCTTCCTCAGCACTGACTCTGACATCTGTGACTGACAACAAACACGCGATAGTGGGCTTGACGGGACAATGAGATGCAAACACGAAGATAAGCCATTATTCTTTACCAAACAACTGTGGTTATCAGCGGATTATGTAGAGAAAAAAAAAATTATAACTTTGATGCCGAAGCTGCAGGTGTTCCCATGTAATTCAATGTGACATTCGCTTTGATTCTGCATGGCAGACATCGAAAGATACTTCAGAAAAGATCCAAAAGATATCTGAAATCTCTAAGGGATATTGCGCACTTGATGTAGCAAGTCTCCAGTTTGCCTCGATGCAAATTAAATGATTAATGTGTGATGGATTTCATTTCCTGTCTCCACGCTGCTAATGTTCTATTTTCCTGATTTCATTGGCTGGGGGTTCATACATTGAATTCAAATTTTTTTGTGTTTCAGGTGCTGAAATGGAACATATATTTTTGATTTTTTTACTGATTAGTAATGCCTTGCCAGCTGGAGCCCAGTTCAATGGATATAACTGTGACGCCAACTTTCACAGTCGCTTCCCTGGTGAGGAGCTCAAGGAAGAGACGGATTCAGCCTCTTTGTCTTCATAAAATGGAACATACATATGTATATTATTTTGAAAGGAAGTTGTAAATGCAATGCAGCTGCAGTTTTTCAAAAGAAGATAATGGAATATGTGTTCATCTGTACACTGCAAATCTGTCTCGGTGTATGAAATGTTAAAAAAATATATAAATTCATCTTCTTATGTTGTCTTATCATGCATATCACTCCACAGATCCACCAGTTTCTATGTTCAAACTTTTTTTACATCGGCAGTTTATTTTGGCCATGTGTGTGTCTTTGTGTTTGTCTTCTGTGTGTGTGTGTGTTTCTTGCACCTCGCCTGTATCCTGCAGCTGAAAGGGATATCAGTGTGTACTGCGGCGTGCAGACAATCACCCTCAAGATCAACTTCTGCCCTGTCCTTTTCTCTGGCTACACTGACACCGACCTGTCCCTCAATGGCCGCCATGGAGATTCTCACTGCCGTGGGTTCATCAACAACAACACTTTTCCCACCGTGGTAATCTTCAGCATTAGTCTGGCGACCCTGGAGACTTGTGGCAATTCGCTTGTGGTAAGTAGAATCGTCAGGTGGATTGAACTTTGCCCACCATCAGGGAGGATCAAGTGTTGAGTTGTTTTTTAAAATGATATCTACAGGCGTATTGAAGAAATATGCTAAAAAGTGTCGCAAACAAAATGTACTCTAAATTGATTAATTAAAAATTATTTACTAAATTTGCATTATAGACAACCCCGGGCAAAACTGCGCAAAAGAATACGACAAAATTATTTCAGGAACGCTATAGCTATTCTCATAATCTTTATAATGTTTGCCTCTCGTACAAGCAGACGAGGCATGAGCTGAAACTGAAATCACATCTAAAACCCCAGTGGATGAAGTCTTACCTCGAATCATTCATGCTGCCTTGCCAGTTATCATACAATAGTTAATAAAAAAAAAAAAAAAGGATCACTCTGAAAACCGAGCCTTGTGGCACGCCGCGGTCAAACCTGTGAGGTTAGATTACAGCATTTAAAGGGTGCCCTCCGAGGACTGCCTCTGTCTCTTGCTTGTTCTGTGGTCACAGCTGAGGAGGTTGAGTGCAAGAACAGCGAAGTGAAGTGATGTGAAGTTGTATCCTCAGCGGCTTGACTGATATAATTAGATCTCGTTCTGAGTGGACAGTGAGATTACACTGTTTGGCCTGTGAAACAAGTCGACATTCGGAGATTTGTTCCAGTTCCAGTACCGGCTTCATGAGCACCTTTGATACTTTCTAAAAATGCTGGTTCTCTGCTGGAGAGCATACAAGTCTATGAACCAAACCAGTACCCTGGAATCTATTCACAGTAGAATGGGACCGTACCATTGGGGTGGCCGCGGCTCAGTTGGTAGAACATGCTTCCTTCCAATCAGAAGGTTGTTGGCTCCATCCCTGGCTCCTCCTGGCTGCATGCTAAAGTGTCCTTGGGGAAGACACTGAACTCCCAAGTTGCTCCAGGTGGTCCGGATAGCGCCTGGCATGGCAGTTCTACAGCCACCAGTGTGTGGGTTGGAATGTGTGAAGCCTTTTGAAACCACAAGATGATGAAAGCACTTCATTGGTGGAGACCATTTATCATATTTCCTAGTTTTATTACTTCTGAATATTAGAAAAAAGCCAGTGAGACTGGAAAACATTTGTCTGTTGTCTTTAGTTGATTCCCTAACTGTGGTTGCTGTAATCCAGAACATTCCTCAGGTCCTTGCACAGGATGAAATCAAGACAAAGAGGACCTTCTGGAATCTGGATCCACGAGGAACAATCCTGACAAACCACAGATGCTGTTATCCTTATGTACATAGGATGTGGCATTTGACGCTCTCGGTGTAAACAGAAAGATAAGCTGCTGGTAGAAGGAACAATGGAAGTCACAGTGTGCTCCCAGAAGTTTTATTTGTTTTAAAAGAACTGAATTCCTCCGTGCAAAATCGATCAGACAAATCTGACATCCAGACATATTGAATAGTTAGAAATCCAAGAATGCAGGGAACTGTTAAAGAAATGTACCCTGGCTGTGGAGCAGCACAGCACATCTCCAAATGTTACCAACTCTGTTGTTTACCGTTGCAGGTCTCGACAGCCCAAGGACCCAATGCGTACGGGAACATGTCTCTGGTACAGATTGGAAACATCTCGGGGTACTTGGACACCCCGGATCCCCCCACCATCATCAGCTACCTGCCGGGTCTGCTTTACAAGTTCAGCTGCAGCTACCCGCTCGAATACCTGGTCAACAACACACAGCTGGCCTCGTAAGTATCGACCGCGCGCTCTTGTTTCATTGGCTAACAGGCCGGCGGAGTAATCCTATGGAAATGCTAGTTTGAAGTGCGTCTGGAATATGTTGTATTTAAACATAGAATGATACGCAGTTAAATTCCACTTGGCAGATGATATTATGTTCAGCCAAACTTTGAATTATGGTCTGTGCCCGAATGGACTTTGAACACTTTTTTCCCAGCAGCTTTGATGTATATTTTATCTTTATTGAAGGTCAGCAGCTGCAATTTCAGTGAAGGACAGCAATGGTACTTTCATCAGCACATTGAATCTGCTTCTTTACAATGTAAGTTCGTATCAGGCAATCGAAAATATTTGGGGAGAATGGATCAAAGAGGTATCAGAAACTCTACACATGCTTGTCCTGCATGAGCGCGAAACCTTCCATATGTGATGTTAACGTGACCACTTGTGATATTTTCTAATTTGCCTTGAGTCTATAGAACGGGGATCGATTTGTGATAGCTTTACATGGAAAGGCCCTCTAATACAAGCTATCAGTATACTGCATTTTTGCTTTGGGATGTATGGGTTTATTCTTAGGATAGGTTATTATGTGTCTGCTGAGGTTTCATGACTTGAACTTGACACTCAGAGCAAAGCTGTCACAAAAGCTTCAATGTCATGGTGCTCTGTTTGTAACAGGACTCGTCGTACATTCAGCCATTGTCCATCCCGATGGCGGGACTGACCCTGAAGACTCGTGTGTTTGCCGCAGTCAAAGCCTCAAACCTGGATCGGAGGTATACCACTGACATCTAATCAACCTGCATACAAGTTCTCAACCTAACAATGTAGTTTGTAGAAAAAAAAAAAAAAAAAAAAAAAAAGCCCTGACCTTGAGACGCCAACTCATGTCACTTTGTTTTCGTCCATGTCGTTCTTCACGAAAAAAGGAATAATTCTGTCATTTATATAATGAGGAAAAAACAGCCCACGAAAATAAACCCCCACACAACAGGGTGAAGAAAACAACTCCGGCTTCCACTGCAGTCTTGGCATCACACTGCTTGTGAGAAAGCTGCCATTTAACATTAATCTCGTACGAAAGGCTTGCAATTAAACAATTCTAAAGAGAGAGTCCAATATGCTCCCGGATAGATTTGTTATTGCGTGATGTGGTGTGACCTGAGAAGGACACGGATGCTTGATGAAACTGTTCTCATTGCTAACTCTCGAAGGAAAGGGCTGCGCTGTTTGGAGTCGGGTCTTCATTCTCATTAAAACTTTTCTCGGCTCGGATCTCCGGTTGTTCCTCGATTCAAACCCGGTCATACAGAGGCACGTCCTGTTAAACAGAATGGTCGAAGTGAGGTCTTTGTCCTCCGGACATCTGATCTCGCCTGCGGTGCTGATGATGGGAGGGGGCGCTGCTGCAACGGAAGGCAGTGTGTAAACAGGACATCTTTTCAAAAGTTTGGGGGAATTTGAGTCATTGTCTCCCTGTATTACTCACCGCAGTATAAGTTGCCTGGCTCTGTTGCCTAGAAACTCCCTTTTATTTATTAGAACTCTGTGGCAGCTGACAGCTTTGGAAAGTGTGCGACTTGGATCAAATTTTCAACAATATAATGGTGAAACAAGTGCCAACATTTTGAAATGAATGCAGAATCTTCACCAATAATTCATCAAATTTGTGTCCCTACAATATTCAGTCAGAGCTTCAACGGCACCATTAATTGTTTTCGTTTATTTGACACGCAGTACATCAGAAAGACCATGGCATTGCTTGAATATATTTTCTTATAAAATGCAATTTGCCGACCAAATCAATCTATGATCAATGCATCAAAACATCTGAACATGTCTTTCCGCACTCGAACGCATTCAACCGTTGGAAGAAGGCTTTTGAGAAATACCCCAATTATTCAGCAGGCTTAAAAATCTTATATTCTTATATAACTGTATTAGTCTATTCTGTGAACCACTCTGGATTCTGTTCTATAATTTTTACATTTGACTGCCATATGATGGGGAACATGAGTTCAGAAAAGCAACAACAACAGCATATAACCTTGCTTGTAAGACTGGAAGGAGGGATTAAATGATCTTTTGCAAAGTGCAGTCTAAGACCAACCACACGCTGCCTGACATCAGATTTCTGTCCTTCATCCACACCATCGACCTTTGCCTCGTACCTACGTGCGCCTGGAATATAAATGAGATTGTTTTGCTTCGGAAAACAGGGTGGCAATTATTTCCAGTGTCATTTTGACTCATACCTCTGAATAACATCCAGTGTCTGTAAATGTAAATTCTTGGAGATTGGCGCCGCCGTCTGCTGATAACAGATCAGCACGCTTTCATAGCGACATCCAAGCAAACTAAGGCGAGTACGTCTGAACGTCATCGGATTAAATTTACATCTGAACAAGCTGTTTGCCCCAAAAAGAAAAAAAAATCTGAGATTATCTATTTAAACATCAACAGTGGAAAAAAAAGGTCAGGTTTAGTTGATTTACTAATTTCACTCCTGCAGCTTTACAAAGGAAAACAGTATCTTCACAATCAATCGAAGGCCATGGTGACCAATTTAAAAAAGCAAATTAAATGACTGATAGAAACATTAAATGTTCACACGCTGCTAGCCTGTCGTCCAATTGTCCAAAAATCCCTGAATGTGACATTGATTTCTTTGAGATCTAATTTACAGTTTCACAGAGCAGGGCCTCGGTTAAATGGAGTGATTTGTGCACTTTAAATTCCCATTGGTGAAGCGAAGCAAAACGCCCTCAACTTGAACCCTGCAAACTTTGGGATTTGTACGTGGCTGAGAGTGAAAGGAGATGCACGGAAGACGGAGGGAGCGGAGCAGCCGTGTGGTCTGGTTTAGAGACACAGAGGAAAAGACAGGAGGCAGCAGAGATGAAGATGCTGGGCTGCTCCTCGGGGGGATGAGGAAGAAAGATAGGATCAGGAGTGAGTCCGTTAGAGGCTCTGGAGATAAAAATCACACTGAGACGGTTTTGACATGTGCAGAGGAAGGATGGTGAAGATCTGGGTAGAAGGATGCTGAGGCTGGAACTGCCAGGTAGAGAGGAGTTTCTTGGACAGTGTGAGAGTGGACATGGAGTTAGTTGGTGTGGGAGAAGAGGATGCGGAGGGAAGGGTCAGATGGGGGCAGATGATTGGCTGTGGGCTAGATGGAGGCCAATGATTGGCTGTGGGCTAGATGGAGGCCAATGATTGGCTGTGGGTTAGATGGAGGCCAATGATTGGCTGTGGTGGCCCCGGAACAGATCAATCCACAGGGAAAGGAGAAGACATTGTTGAGGAAACACAGTGGAGAGCTTTGCTAAAACAATGGTTGAAAACAAGTGTTTTCAGGTCATCTCGGGGTTTGGCTTTCAGGAACAAGGGACGCAACAGACAGTCAGTGAGGGATTTTTATGGGTTTGGTTCTGGATTTTAATCCAAAGTCGTCAGTGTCTTGATTTGTCTGGGACGAAACTTGTGGGCTGTTTTCGTACAAAACTCCAGGAGCGTTTTGTTGACCGAGTAACTTCACTTTCTCTTCGTATTTGAATGAGTATCTTGAGATAGCCAGTTTCCATGATCTGAGTTTGATCATCCCCCCGTGTGAAATAGATGGAACGTTCTCATGGACTACTGCTACACCACACCTTCTGGGAACCCCAACGATGAACTTCGCTACGACCTTTTCTTTAGGTATAAAAAAAAACAATTCTTGCACAATGCATTTATGACAAGGAAATAACTAATGTCAGTTTCATGGTCTGTCTCTGAGCCAGTTGTGAAAAGGACCCCCAGACCACCGTCTTTGAGAACGGGAAGAGCCAAATGGGACGCTTTGCCTTCGAAGTATTCCGCTTTGTGAAACACAAGAACCAGAAGATGTCCACTGTCTTCCTTCACTGTGTCACCAAGCTGTGTCGAGCAGATGACTGTCCCATGCTCATGCCTGTGAGACCGGCCCACATTCACGCACGCACGCACACACACACACACACACACACACACACACACACACACACACACACACACACACACACACACACACACACACACACGATTAACACAACCATACACACTCCTCTCCACGCCATAATACCAAACACAGGAGGATGCAGAGGGAAAATCATTAGTACATTCAAAATCAATTGTCTAAACTGAGAAATAAGAACAGAATGTCATTATTTAATTATAACTTTTCTAAGTGCAATGCACAACATAATTTGTAAAGTCTTTATGATTAAAGAAAATATATGCAATTATCAGTTTTTATTTTCTATTTATATATAGAAGCATATACATACAGATATACATACATAAAAATATATATGCAAACATAAACACACGCACATATGCATTTATATGAACCTCAGATACACAGAAATTACTCTGCTTGTCGCTGATCCCGGAATTCAGTTTGTATGATTATTTCATAGAGCATATCAAGAAATAAGAGAATAATACATGCAGAATGTTCTTTTGAAAACTGAATTCACAGTTTTCCAAAGAATCCAAAGAAATGTGATTGATGCACCAGAGTCCAATAAATGTGCCACCGCACAGGAAAGCACACATTAACAGTATGTGAGATGTAGAGAGGCATTTTAATGGGCCACATTCAGCTAGTAGAACATCTCCCCTGAATTCCACAAGGGGGTGGGACGCATCAGGGGTGCAAATCTGCCGTGATCTTCCTCTCTGCCATGTTTTCACAGATCTGTGGCAGCAGGAAAAAGAGGGACGTCTCTGAGGGAACAGAATCAAACTCAGCAGCTGGGAACGCCGTCCTGACCGCCGGGCCGATCATCACTCGCAGTGGTACGGTTAGAGACCCCCAACCTCCCTCGTGTTACCCTGCCTCTCCTTCCTCCGTCGTCCATGCAACACTGTCAGGGTTTGTGGCGCCGTGTCTCCCAACCTGAGAAGCAATTTCTAGAGAATGGTATCACTCAATGATTGAAAACAGCTGGATTTTATGACCATGTTCAAAAGAACACAGCTATTTCGAAATTGTTTTGGTCCAACGTGAAAAATGTCATTTTCTCACTGTAACATTTTCGCAAGCGTCACCTGGGATTGTGATGTTCTACTTAGGTGCAGTTACAGCCCACGTTTACCTGCGGGAAGTCAGCGGGGATTCTCTGAACTGGGTCTTTGTTGTCTCAACAATGTACTGCTGAATTTAGAACAAGTTTTTCCCAAATCGCAATTTGGTTACATTTAAAGTGACGCTGGAAATAGACCCTCTAAAGACTCACATTATAAACTGAAATAGAAATGTCGCATCTATGTAGCATTTCATTCGTCTTACATAGTATGTGTGTATGAGGTCCAACCCATGGATAAGAACTGAACTATCTCGGAAATATCATTGATTTATTTCGCGTGTGTTTACGAAGCGAGGCACTGGCTCCATCTGCTTCAGGGTCGAAGGGTCTTTTGGCTGCGATTTTTCGAACAAGTCTAACCCGTAAAGGTCGTGCGCTTAACCGAGATGTCGGATCAGTAAATGTAAAGGCAGATGGTGAAAGCTTATGAAGGCAGCCGACACGGAGCTTGCTCAAAGGCACCCCGTTGACTCACCACCAATGCTGTCCTGTAAGGTTTACTCCGACCTGACCTGACACGACCTTTTCTGCCTTGCAGACGAAACACCGACCAACAACTCCCAGCTGGGTAAGAACTTCCCACTCTATCCATCACGTCCGGTGACAGTCATAAACACAATACTCAAAGGAAAAAGCCCACAGCCTTAATTACAGCTTCTCAATGAGTCCCCACGAAATAAATCTGCACTTCGGCTACTTGTTGCTTTGAAAATGTCAAAGTAATATACAGGCAGAATTGATGAAAATAATAAATCAAAACATAAATTACCTTATAAGACAATAAATTGGCCAGAATGATGGTCACAAACATTTTCAATTGGTGCATTTTGCATCTATTACTGACAGAATGGCAGAATATCCATAAGCATTCATCAGCAACCTCACTCAATTATTTGCTATAACTACCCAGACTAAAAGGATGAGATCTGCTCAAGGCCAGGAGTGTTGATCATTGCGGTCTCATGGAGTCTGCAGGAAAATGAGCCTTGTGGTTATTATTAATTCTCATAATCTATTCTAAAATCGTACATTCTCCGCTGCCCCACCTCTGCAGCGCTATCTGTTTATTTCCCCTGCAACATTAGCATCTTCTCTGTTCTCACTAAAAAGAAAATGACATTATTATGCAAATGCCGGATTCGTAGGTGTGCAAATCTCCATCTGTTTTAAATGGGTCGGATATTGCAGCCTGATTAATGAACCTGTTGCGGAATCCAGTGAATAATGTTATATTACCCACTAAATGATGTGGCGTGGATAGCAGTCATTGTAGTATCAGGTTGAATTATGATGAAGATGCAATTTTCCTTCAAAATAATAAGATACTAATTTTACTTTGGTGTCATATTGTTCATAATTGTAATTATTGGGTTTGTTTTGAGCTATTAGCTGAGGTGTTCTATCTCTATAATGCGATTTCTTAAATCTTGGCACAGAGTTCAGGAACCCATTGCAATATAACCCAATATCCCCGTCTTCCACAATAATGTAGCCTGGTTCCATTTAAAGTGATGGAATGGCAACACTATGTCACACAACTCAGCAGGTGACACCCACAGAGAAAACAACCCATTTCTTTTTTCACCATGAGACTTGGGGTAACAATCAGCTCCGGCGCACAGACTTCCACACCTATATCTCAATACACAATACTTTTACCAGGCAATCCGCAAAAATAGATGTTTTTCTAAATCGTTTGAAACAAATGGTATTTGGAGACGTGGTGGCGGAGTTAATGCAAAAGTAAACCAAAATATTCCTTGATAAGACACATCATATCTTGCTTATATTTTGATCACTTTTGCTCTTTTATTTTTGTGACTGTGATATCTGCCTGCCGTGTTGAGTCACTTTTCTTGATAAAATAAAATAAAATAAAATAAAATAAAATAAAATAAAATAAAATAAAATAAAATAAAATAAAATAAAATAAAATAAAATAAATTAGATTAAATTAAATTAAATTAAAAATACATTTTCAGGCATTTATTTCAATATGGAGCATGAGCTCGTATGACGTGGCCCTCGGTCTCCGGGGCATTATCTGCACAATGATTCTGCAACACCGCTGCAACAGAGACCCTGCTGCTGTAACACTTTGGATCAACAAATAATCGAAAAGCTCCAGCATCCTGCTGCCCGAGCGTGTGACTGTATACAGTGGTCTGCAACGGAGTCAGTATCTGTCAGTTCTTAATGAGACGCTTGTCTGTTCTGCCTGTCAGTTTTACACGGATGCAAAGATGCAGCACCATGACTGCTCCCACTGCCAGATCAGAGATAATAAGATTTGTCCAGTCATTCCGTTCCATTCTTCAGCAAGGTGTAACCATAACCGTAATGTGACAATGACCACATTTCAGCACTGAGCGCCAGTGTCTGCCCTTGGTAAAATAGGAGAAAGCATTAAAACCGTTCCCTTGCTATCTTTTAAGAGGATCTAACATAATAGCGCAGATGAATCTCCCATCAATTTATTTTCTCTAATTCAAAAAATCTAATCCACTCAAAAATATGATCCAATGATTTTAAATATTTATTTATCTATTCATTATTTGAATCATATTCATTCACCTTTTGCAATATTCATTTGAAGGCATACTACTGTTTTGGCTTAAGCATTGCAGGAAAAATACCGGCAAATGAATACAGTCATAAATGTTTGCACAAATATGACAATTTTTTGTGCGATTGAATACCTGAATGGGCAGAGCTAAACTGCTGGCCCCAAAAATCATATTGATTGATTGATTTATTTTATTTCATTTTATTTTGAAATGTATTTCAAATGATGACTTTTGTGCTTTCGTGTGTGTATGTGTGTGTCTGAACTCCAGCCAACCTGAAGCCTCCGGCGTTTCAGATGAACACGGTGACAAGCGCGCTCATCTCGGGCCTGATCATCCTGGGTGTCATGAGTGTGTGCTTCTTCATTTTCTCCCTCACCCTCCTCAAAGGCAAGGGCGTCCCCGGCGGCCCCCTGTCCGGGGTCCGCAACCCGGCCTTCAGCTGAGCGTGCACGGCAGATCCAGGTTTGCCGGAATAGTCATTTTACTGCAGAGTAAAAGCGAAATGATAATTTAGATGACAAGTTTTGTACAATGTGCGTTAGTGTAGAGGAATGACCGGATTTTTTAACGTGTTGTTAGGAACTCGCTGTGATACAACCTGATGGACTTCAAACTAACGCTTTAACCGACTCGCCTTGATTCAATACCTCAGACTCACACAGCAGCTGTTTTCTGAGGGATATGGAATCAATTGCAAGGCTCTAGTATCTTGTGGTAGTGTGCAATTTGCAGGTTAATTTGGAAACAAAGCTTCGGCAAGCATGACAAGTCAGAGAGCCAGTTAGCAGAAAAGCTTTGGATTTTTAAATTGACTTTAAGAAAGGTATATTGCCGGTGTAATCACTGACCGAGAAACTAAGATACTAAGAACTAAGAAGTTAATTTTAAGTACAATGTGAAGAAGGTGGAGGAAGTATTACAAGAGAGAGTACTTGATGCAGAGAAGTGTCCCCTGTGACCATTACCACCACAAATGATGTAAACCGACAATTATTGCGAATGCATTCATTTTAAAGTGAGATTTTTTATTTTTGTTGTTCTTTGATGAGGACATGCTTTTTTTTCTTGGGAATTGGATCCAGTGTTTTTTTTTTTCCTTCTGAATAAATCAATTGAGTGTTTCATGTGTAAAAAAATATATTGACATTCTGAAAGGCTGTCAAAACAACATGGATTTCAGTTTATTTTTCCCAACTAAAAGTACAAACTTTCAAAGTGTTACACAAGTTAAATTAAAATTTACTATTCAGACTA